>CANSNZ010001516.1:0-105000 GCA_947646795.1 Beta lomatogona
AATAATTGCGTAAGCCGACTTACAACATGGAAAAAGCCAGAGTTCTTCTCGTGGGAACCAAGCAGGCTTATCCAAAATGACTGAGTGTAATTATAATAAGCTATTCAAGCATGCAAAGACTAAAAAAGTAAAGTGCTAACAGATGCAAGCTTGTTGCACCTCTAACATAAAAGTGAGCGAAAGTTTTACTCTTGCCATCAGCCAGTGGTGATACAGAGAAGGTGCTGCCTCCTTTCTTGGGATCATCTTCAGCTACACAATCAGAGAGCATAAAAAGTGATCCAACTTCTTTGCTTCTTCAATTATCATTCCCATGCAAGAAGGATGGAACCTACATGCATCTTAATTTCATTAGAATATGGAACCAACTTTCATCCTCAAAGCGTATCTGGTTTCGTCCTTTACCAACTATAAGAGCAATCTAAGAGCAAGCACCTAATCACAGTCAAGCGAGCAGAGAGTTTGAAAAAGAGCAAATAGCCATATATTTACAAAAACTAGTCCTTATGCTGATGTGAGATAACGGCATAACGCTTTAATCATGACAAGCCAAATTCTGCTAGCTAAGATCAAGACTTCTAATTGCCCATGTAAGATTTCAGGAAACAAAACAAAAAGGGCCAGTATTACTCAAAGCCCGGTGGCAGAGCTAATTCAACGCGGTATACCAAAGTCCCAAAGATAAAATCTTGCATTTTCAGGGATTTCTGTATGTTATTGGGGTCGAATATGGAGTCTCCAAGCATCACTTCAAATCCAAGACTCAAATAGCATATGGGTAGTACTTCTGTGGATAATGAAGCATCGAATAATCATATCAGGCATGACAAAGATGGTAAGCCAAACAATCATTATATAAGACCTGATTCATGTCTCATTTCACCGGATAAAGCAAGTGATAATCACCGAACATCCTTAGAGAAAATTAAACAAGCTACAAAACAACATATAAAACCTAAAAACAATCTAAAACACCAAAAATGAATCCCTCGAAAAACTAAATCAATCAAACCAGAGTTGATGAATCAGTCCTTACAGCCTCACATTGCACCATAAGATCATCCGGTTATACGGCATTTCGCACTTGCACACCTACAAGCCAAAAACAAACACAGACCCAACAAAAAGCAATCAGAACTCACACCAAGAAAACACAAACCCAACTCAAATTATAGCAATCAATCAACTCACACAGCACACGGTCCGGAGGAAGCACCAGTGGCAGCCTTATATTCGAATCGATAAAAGTAATCATCAGCGCCAACATTCTCAAGCTTATGTAGTTCTAAACGAATGCAGTACACTTCCCTTCAATTGTGGGCGAGCACTCTGTACATCATGATGGTCAGACAAGAACAATTCTTTTGCACCATGAAACTGTCTTCTTCCACCCATTGATTCTTCAGGTCTATAATACCATCTCACCCTAACTTTCACATTGTTCCTGCTATCAGCTTCAATCTTTTCAACGCGTGCAACATATGGTGGTTTGCCCCACATCAGCGGGTCTCATCAAAACACAATCTCCAACTAAAATATCAATCAAAAAAGTTCATCAATTTAACTACCCAAAAAAAAATCTCCAACTACAAAATCAATCAAAAATTCATCAAATTACAAGTACCCAATAAAATCAATCGAAAAACAAACAAAACCCAGAAAATGAATTTGATGATTAAGGTTTTCGTGGGTTTTTTGTTCTTACCTCGGACAACTTTGTTGGTGCCTTTAATGGTGTATGAATCAAGGTCCCGCTTTCCTGGGCGAGTTTTCGCCATTGATGAGAGAGAAACGAAGGGCAGATAGAGAAAGCGTGAATCTTGGAGAAGAAATGGGAGGTTCTGGGGAGGGAATGGGAGGCGCAAAACCCTAGATTTTGGGGGAAAAAAACCCTAGAGCTTCTTGGTGTTCATGGGAAGAAGGGGGAAGAGAGAGAGAGAGATGGAGTGACTTTTTGACTTGGATTGAGAGAGTGTGAGGAAATGACTGACGGAGGAAGGTGAAATCTAACGATAGCCACAAAACACAGTCACCAAACCCAAAAAGGAGAGAGAGGGAGGGAAAAAAGAGTAAAAGAAAATTTTGAACTAGGGACTTGAGCTTGACCATGTATCGATAAACCAAATCGAATCGAAATAAACTAAGATAAAAAAAATCGAACTCAAATAAAACTATGGGAGAAAAGTAGTTGAATCCAACCGATTGAACCAAGTTTCAAACCGAATTAGACCGAAATTGTGCTCAAAAAACAAGGGTCTTACTTCTTTCCTCTCACATCAATCGATACAGTTTGAATGTGCATTATTCACCTAATCAACATAACAACATCTTCCATTCAAAAAATATACATAACTACATCTAGGTAGTTTATGAGCTCATAATATACTATTAGAAAATAATTATTAACGTTGAGTTGAATTCCAAGATACATTAAATTTTTATTAATAGTAGGTGAACTACCTACTGGATATAAGTTTTATCCTTTGCCTCAACTAAACAAAGGAAACAAAGCAAATCAAAGAGGTTGGTCCACCTAGATTTGGAGCAAAGGTCCTCGCCGCTAGCCGGTCTCGCCGCTAGCCGACTAAAACCTCCGCCACTCGACAACACCAAAGGTTGTTACGGCCGAGAGCCCGCCCACCTTACAACAAAAAAGAACGGGAACGGAGCTCGTCGATCGTGCTGTGAGCGTCATGGCAACTCTAGCTACGACGAGCTCCCCTTCACCTTTATCAATGACAAATAGGTCATTTAATCCTCCCTTTTAATTCTCCGCCAAATGCCCATCCCTTCTCTTATTATCATGGGAATAGAGGTCATATGATTCAACTCCCAATCCCGTCTAAAATGTCAAATGTCATGAATAAACAAGAGAATATGAAAATGAGGTTTTAAATTCTCTTTTCCACCCTCTATTCCAACGAAACAAATAGCCGGTTATAGCCTTGAACTTATTGTAGGTACGTACAATGGCTCTATTTGGCAATACCACACCGAAATGTAGCTAAATCGATAAAGGCGGTCAAACCGATAGGTATAAGTTAAACTAATAAGGTGTTGAAACCGATAAGGTAGCTAATTAGTTTAAGTGTTCGGCAGTAACTAGTTGCATAAGGTGATTAATTATTTAAATTTTGTAATTTTTTATTATATATATTTCAACACTAATTTATTTCAATGTAGTATTTAAATAATAAAATAACAATATAAATAAGTGGGATCGACAATATTTTTACCCTATTAGATATGTTTATGTATGCGTTTGATTATTTATCCGACATTCATCCATCTCTTAGTGACCCGACAACATTTTTACCCTATTAAATATATTTGTGGGATCATTTTCCCACTTATTATTAAATCCATATGTGAACTTAACACTATATCTCCTCCAAAAATTCCAACTTTCACTAATTCTATCTAAAGTTTTACTTAGCTTTCTGGAATTTTTTAATGGCCACTTTCTCGTATTTGCTTCAATTTGATTTTTTGAAAAAAATTGCAGAATTCGAAGTTTAAGAAATCTCTGGAGCATATTCATCTTCTGGAAGAGAAGCTACAAACAGCATGCAATGAGAATGCGAAGCTGAAAGTGAAGCGTAGAAAGAAGACGAGAAGATCTCGCGAAGGTTGGAATCAAAATTCTCTTCTACGAAAACCTTTTGCGATCAACTCACCGAAACCTTGCAGAGAGAAACGTTATTTTCAAAGATGCTAGGAGTACATGATTTTCAAACGTTATATATTTTACTCGTCGATATCGGTCATTTTAGGAAATGAAATTTCATATTAGATATTTCCCAAACACACCTAATTCATATTAAGGACCTCAAAAGTTTTTGAAGAACTTATCATTTTAGCCACGTAAAATGCCTCCCCAAAACAGAGCCAATGTACTTTGTGTAGCTCTTATTAGTCCTGCTTTTATTCACACGAAATAAGGTGTTCGATCTAATATAAATTTATTAAGATCTACTTTGGTTTGATCCTCGATTTTTTAGTCTAGTCAATTGTTTTTACTAAACTTTGACCATATTTCGACGCTAATTAATTTATATAAAAAAACAAATTCATGTGAATTCTAATTGGAATTTTCTTATTGTGTACTTATTAAATATCTACTTTGCATAATTTTGTCGAATATAATATAAAGATTTTTGGAATTAAATAAACGAAATAAGAAAGTCGACCTAACTCGACAAGAATAAGTAATAAATTCGTGGAGTAATGTAACATAATCATTTTATTAAGTTAAGGAACTTTAATCTCTAAGTAAATTTTTTAAAACTAAACCTAGTTTTCACTCTAGCTGCCCTCTTTTCCTCATCCCTTCTTCATCAATTAAGTCTTGGCGTGGATGATTTCATCCATGGTAAGCCCTTTTCTCATTTGTTTTCGTTTTTAGTCTATTTTCTTGTTTTGTTGAATAATTTAATCTTTCATTATGAGAGTTTCTGAGCCTTGCTATGAGGATTTTAGACTGTTGTGGAGGTACCCTTCTCCCTTGTGGGAATTGTGAATCGGGTTTGTTTGTCTTTAGGTATGGAAAATTGCTCTCGTTGGTTGAAGTTCAAGACTATCAACATAAATTTATTGGAAACTCGGATGCGGTCAACATGGCTCAATCAAGAATTCTCTTCCCCAAACTATGTCAGAATGATAGCCTTTCTCATCAATAGTTGCTTGATTCAGCAAATACAAGGGGGCTGCATTGTATTGCTCAATCTGGTTCATTGTAGTTTCTCCGAAGACAAATTGATTTGATCTTGTTTGATTGTACTTTGTTTAACTTTAATATCTATTGTATATGTCGTTTGACCTTCAATTAATGAAATTTCTCTTCTTTTTTTCTAAATGTGAAGTAAACATAGCCTAAGTTCAAATATGTTCTCTTAAACTCTTGTAGGTTAATATAAACCCATAAGCTGTTAAATAAAGAGAACAAATGAGGATATAGAAAGAATGAAAATTTTAGGTGGTCATACTTAAATATATGAAGTTTCATGATTCTTAGGCGAAAATAATTATATGTGTCTAACTTTATTAATTGAGGTAGGTGAGAAACAATTAAAGAAAGTAGTTTTAAGGTAGGTTCAACATGGTGGGAGAAGAGCACCAATAATGCCAGTGGAATACCACCCTCAAAACGTACATGCTCTCTTTCAAGTCTCATCCATGAGAATACGCCACCATTGTGGAAAAGGTGGAGCAATAATGGGAGAATTAGGAGAAATCGAGTACTTATTTACGTGGTCATTATAAATATGATAATTGAAATTCAGTGGTATATAATAGTTTAAGAACTAAAAGTGTAGGTCAATAATTATGCGAACCGTCACTATCTCTATTACTCCAGAGTCACTTTAATTATAACCCTCCAAAATTATCCAATTAAGAAAATTTGTAGGTGTTCACTATAAATTTATAAGTATATGAGTATATGACATTCTTTAGGTGGTCATAACCCTAAGGTGGAAGTAATTTATATGGGGCTAGTTTTATTATTTGAGTTAGGAGAGACATGGTGAGAAAAAACACAAACAATATCGTTGGATTATCACTCTCAAAGCACGAATGCTCTCTCTCATCCACGAGGACACCCCCACCGTTGTGAAAAAGTGGAGCAACAATGGGAGTACTAGCCATTAGTGGAGGAATGAGGACATTTTGCTACCTGAACCCCTCAATTCTGCCTTAGCCAAAAGCTTTAACGAATGATGTAGCTACGCATTGCGTGCTTAGCATCGCTAGGCAAAAATTTCTCTTTGACGCACTATGCATCACTATCGCTTTGACACATAAATACATAATAATGGGGGATAAAAGTTTGATTTCTATGTAAATGCTATGACGCATGCAATGGTACCATCAACGACTAGCATATTTAGAGGGTGTACAACTGTACAGTGGCGGATTTAGTATGTAACACGCTGGTGCACGTGCACCAAAAAGAAAAAAAAAAAAAAAAAATTAAAAATTCAATTTTAAACCAATTCACGTGCTTCTCTCACCAATTCTCCTTTCTCTCACTCCTCATTTCGCCCTTTCTCTCCACGTGAAATCTCGAGAAAGGATTCCTCCCTCATATAGTACAACCTGTCAACGGTCAACCTCACCGGAATTTGCGAGCGAGTCGGCGCGACGGTCGTGAAATCGTGACTCGAAGGGTTATGGCCTCGGACCTCCTGTTCTGCTGTTGCCGTTCACGGTTGTTGCTTCGTTACTCACTGGTTGTGGTGATTCCTCTTCCAGCCCAGTGCAGCCGAGGAATTGATCGGACGACGGTGGACGACGGTGGATAAACAACCTCCAAAGTCGTGACTCGTGGCTAGGTACGTCCGAATTTGCTCAATTTTCTTGATTTCTTATTTTACTTTATAGATTAGGGTTTATCAATTTCATGAGAATTGGAAAATAAATTGCAATTTCACTTGTTATGGGTGTTTATATATCAGATTATATAATTTACAATTGTTAAAAATGTTGATTTTGTTGTTGTACTTTGATTTGAGTGTTATTGGTGTTTGAGAATTGAAATGACATTATAGAATTGGGTGTTATCACTGTTAATGTTGATTTTGTTGATAATATTTTATGGTGTATGCAAAATTTGGCACATGTTTCATTTGGTGAGATACATTATCATTTAGTTCAATTGTTACTTTGATTTTCAGATTTGATTATAATGAAGAGAAAACGGTACTCCAAACAAAATGCAAAATATTTGATTGTATTTTGTAGTATTATTTGGATATTTGGTTTTTCTAGTACTATTTGGTTGTATTTTGTATAATTATTGGTTATATATATTTTTTCTTTTCGATTGAAATTTAGTTTGGAGTATTTTTTATTAAAAAATATTTTGGTTTAGTGAACGGTAATTGGTGGTGAACCACCAATACGAAATTCCTGGATCCGCCACTGCAACTGTACATAACTATCCTTTGAAAATTACTCCGCTTGAAAATTACTCTGCTTGACCCCTCAAGCCTCAATATGAATGTGCATTGTATTATGTATGGTACTAACGTACTGTGTCATAGCGTCTTAATATAAAGGTAGCGGTAAAAAAAAATTGTATATTCAAAACTGTCAAAGTGATAAATTGGCCCTTACACTTAGGTCAATTGTGCAAATTGTCCCAATATGAATGATCAATACTGCGTCTTGGATGTCAGAAAAGTCTCGATTTTGCGTGTGACTAATAAATGTCAAAATCAACGACAACTTGATCAAGTCGGTTAAGAAGTGCTACCATGTAGAAAACCTAAAAATTTGGGGCTACCAAGTATAAAAAAATTTAAGAAGTGCTACCATGTAGAAAACCTAAAAGTTGGGGGCTACCATGTAGAATTTCCCTTTTATTAATTGTGTTCATCAACGAAAGTTGGGTCTTGATTTAGATAGTCTTGTGCTCTTGTCATTGGTTTGAATTCTCCCATGAAAATAAGTGAGAACTAGAATTCAGAATTGTTTGAATTTGGTTCTTATTATGTGTGTAAGCCATGAAAATAGGAGACATACATGTTAGTTAAGCCTTTTACTATCACGAAAGTGAGCTCTAGGTATTGAGGAATGACCGAGGATTTAGTTTCGGTTTGCAGCTGTGCTTGATTACTAAGTCATAAGGGAATGTCAATCTCGCCTAAGCTATAATTGAATAAATGGGATGTGAGTTATGTTTTGATCAATTCATATTAGTGGTGATGCTTAATCTTAATCTTTTATTTAGGATTATTTGATTTTAATAATGCAACCTTTTTCACATTCGTAGATAATAATGCAACATTTGGATTATTGTGTAATAATACAAACTTTATAGTAAAAGTTCCTAAAGTGAGTGAATATAACTTTCAACTTGTTGAACATGTTATAACTCATTAAGTCAGGTTTTTCCCTTCAAAAATATCAAAAAAGCGAAAGCTAAAAAAGCAAAAAAGGGGGCCCTATTCTATCCGTCTCTATTTTCGTCTCTCTCTTCCACCATAGTTCTTTGGGGACCGAGCTTTCTTTGTCATGAATGCTTTGGAAGCAACACGGTGAGGGCGTCTCTTTCTCTCTCTTCTCGCGATTGTATCTCTTTTGGCGAATCTCTCTCTTCTAGCGTTTCTCTCTTCGTAATTCTCTCTCTTCGCAATTCGTGGAACCCTAAAATCTTCAATTGGGGGAGGAGTGAACAATTTGGCCATAAATCCGAGCAATTGGAGGTAATTTCATGGAACCCTAATCTTTAAATTCCTTATTGAGTTAAATTTATTGTGTTGTGCTTGATCGCATCAAATTGCATTCTTTGATATATGTTAATTTATTGATAGGATGGATAATATGACCTTAAAAATTTGCCATGGTGGTGGTTTTAAGACTACCAAAAAAGGTAATAGGGTGTATGAAGGTGGAGTAATAAGAAAATTTAGTGTAGATCCTGATGAACTTTGCTACTGGTATTTAGAGGAGTTAGGAAAGAAATGTGGTAGTTATGAGAAATTCTATGGAATGTTTTACTTGATTCCTGAACTTCCTTTGAACACTGGGTTAACGCATGTTTATCATGATGATGAGGTGCTAGAGATGGGTGCACTTGCCACGAAGAATAGGTGTGTTGACATCTATATATGTCATATTGAGAGGGGTTTACCAATTGTTGTTCCCACTACCCACCTATTCCACAAAGCCATTTCAAACCCATTGCTCAATCTCCCCCAAAAAAGACCCGATAAGTTGACCATAAGGAGGGGACCGTAACCTCGTTAGATGTAGCCCTAGGAAGAAAGTTGTTGACAACACAAGTGCAAGTCCACCTAAGACTGATGACCCCACTTTTCGGCCTATCCACAAAGAACCTTCCACCTCGGCCAAAACAAAAAAAAAAAAAACAAATGAACCTCCCTTATCCCTCCCAACCCTAAGCACTCACGCCTATCTCACATGATTCCACATCAGGTTTGCACAAAGAATCTAACCCCACACCAGCCTACGCACAAAGTACCTTCCACCTCAACAAAAGAAAAAATACCAAGCGAACCTTACTTATCCTTGCAACCCTAAATAATCGAACAACTCACATTTTTTTTTTGGAAATTAAGTAATATTAAAAGCCCAAAAACAAAAGCCTAAGATTGCAGAAGCAATCGGAACAAAACTAACTGGACATGCCCAGATTTTCACAGCTTTCAAGCCATCTTCTATCTCTATCATTTACTTTAGGACTAAGAATTTGTAAACTCCTATTCTTTACAATATACTTCACTTCATGTACGTATTTTCTATCATTGTTACCGTATGGTCCCAGTAAGGCGAGTTGCGGTTCCTCCAAATGAGGTAAACTGTAGCAAGCAATGGCTGCCAAAACCACATGCTTCGCAGTTTAGACCCCTTGTATCTATCTCTCGTCCATCGCAAAGTTGCAAGAAACCCCTTATTCTCCATGGCACATCCAACCATTCCATAATTCGGTTCATGCACTGGCAGCTATAGTAGCAATTAAACATTAAATGCTCCATAGTCTCAGAAATGAGCCACACCATACAAACATCATCGCACAAACATTCATCATTTTGAGGCTCACCTTGGTTTTCAATCTATTCTGGATCGCTAACCATTATATCATCCTGTGTTTGGGTTGTGAAAATCTTCCAAACACTCTATGCCATTGGACATGTTCACCATTCCTCCTAATAGCATTATAGTGCTTGCTAATGCTAAAAGTAGTGTCCTCATCCAATTGTCATCTTGAAGTTTAGCACTAAGTTGATTTTTTTGCAAGACAAATGTACTTCCAAGGCCCAACTTTGCTGTAGCTGGCGCCACATAACTACACAGGGATTGTCTTTGACATACATCTCACTCACCCACTTCACCCATAGGTTGTCCTTTTTCGGGACACGGAGAGAAGCAATCTTGCAGATAGCTATCATATTCCACAAATAAGAATCTCGAATCCAAGACCACCCGTAGCCTTAATTTTGCATAGTTTGCTCCCGGGCCACAACTCCGGGTCTAGAGTCATTGTGAGTCCCCCTCCACATAAAATTCCTACGGATCCCATTCACTTCTTTCAACACACTTTCGGGAATGACAAAATTAACCTCGGAAACATGAATACTCATTAGACACTATTCACCGAGTTGACATCTTGCAAAGAAAAAGATTTATGGTACTCCAAGTTCTAATGCTACGACCATTTTTTCAATCATAGTCTCGACAATCCCTTGCTTTCAATTTAGTGGTTGAGATTGGAACTCCCAAATATCTAAATGGGAGGGAACCAACTCTGGAAACCACTAACATCAGTAATCCTTTGAATTAGATGAGCATCCATCCCAAGATAGAAAACCTCGAGATTTAGCTATGTTAACCTCTAGTCTAGAGGCATTAGAGAACATCTCGAAACCCTTGCAACAAGGTGTGGATGGATCTAAAATCCCCATTATAGAATAACAATAATGCAAACAGAAGAGGAGACATGGGATCACCCTGTCTCAAGCCTCTCTGAGCACCAAAAAACCTAGTAGGGGACCCATTCACCACAATTGAGAATCTAGGAGTGGTCACTACAAGTCATGATTTTTTGAACAAAAAAACCAGGAAACCCCGCACCCTCGAAGCATCCGTTGCACAAATTGCCGGTTAACGGTATCATATGCCTTTTTGAGATCTAATTTCATCATACAACAATCTCTTGTAGACTTCCTATTATAGAATTTAACTAGATCTTGGCATAGCATAACATTATGAATGATACTCCTTCCAGACACAAAAGCACCTTGACTAGAGGACACTATTTCAAGGAAAATTAAATTCAATTTTTCATCGATCAACTTAGTTATGCATTTATATAAAATAGAGCAACATGCAATGATTCTCAATTTAGTCACACTCTCGGGGCATTTCACTTTAGGAACTAATGTTAGAGTGGTAACATTAATTAACTTAAGGAGTTTTCAGTTTTGAAGAACTCAAGGATAGCTTCAGACACCTCATCTCCAATAATACCCCAGTTATGCTTAAAAAAACAAGCGTTAAAACAACCGGCCCCTGGTGCTTTGTCATCGGGATGCTAAAAAGAACTCGTCTAACATCTTCCTTTGTAAAAGGAGAATTCAAAATTCTCAAATGAGAATCATTGAGCTTCTTCCCCTTGTCAACAAGGGCAAGCAAGAACAGCCGTTGTTCTTTTCTGTAATACGCCGCACTTCAGAGCCGCTAGATAATTACACTTAACAATCATAAATCTCAATTATCATTCATTAACCTTGATTACGCAATTACCCCCAATGAACATAATTCAAAATACACTTCAGGTTCTTTTTATCATCCACAATACATCAACCCACAATAGTATACACAACTTCAAAAACTAAACCAATAAAATCTCCAAATAGATACAATCATACACTATAAGAATATTTCTCAAACGTATAATCTCCATCTTGGTTTGAACTGGACACCTCTTATATCATAACTAACGATCATCAATCCATTCCGGAGCGTGCTTGCCTGCACAATTTCTAACAATGAACTCTCGCCCCCACCGGGACAAGTTCCAAGAACAAAATCGGTGAAACCGAGTACACACCGGTCCAACCGGAAAATCTTTTTGGTGGCTTAAAACGTATTTACAGATTTAAGTTTATCTTACGAGACAATTGAAATCAAGATACAGAGAAGTCATATACAAAGAATTATATAACAAATACTTGAACACAATTTATAATGTTACTTCTATAGAACTAATACGATCTTCCGAAATCAACTCTAACATACTTTACGCCAATCAATATCTCCCACTTCGTGGTTCATATACAAAAACATTTAATCCAATATGTATATCGTAGTTAACTCCTTTCATAAATTCCTAACAAGTTTCTTGGTAAATCATCTCCATAATCGGCGCATGAATTCCATAACTTGGGTGGGTAAAACATCATTTCAGAAATTAAAGTTTGAAATAACTCTCCACGAAACCACTCGAATATTCAAATACACATTCCATTTTCTTTCAGAAATCATATTTCACGGGGAAGAGAACACGAATAGAGTTGCCTTCCGAGCGAATTCTCTAAACTTTTTTACAAGGGACGTCTCCCTCTTCCATTGTGTACCGCTTGCAAGACTTTTAGGTCATGACCGCACATAACGGAGCAATACCCGCTCCGGAGCAATACCCGCTCCGGAGCAATACCCGCTCTATCACATAATGAGCAATACCCGCTCTCTACGAATGTTGTTCGTCATCGCTTTAGTGACTTCTTCCCCTCAAAAACATAATTCATAAATCAATATTTTCTAAAACTCAATTCATACTTCTCGAGTCAAATATATCAAAATCTCATAACATAATCGCATTAGAGTGCTTCGATACAAACTCAATTTATTGTTTAATAAACACGATATACTCGAGTTTGCAATAACTTAGTTTAATTCAACCCTTTACAAAAATTCATTTGCTAAAACCTATTCAAAGATGGACTTTAAAGGAAATATAATCCAAGCTTATTATAATTAAAGCTTCAAACATAGTTTACTAATCGAAGTCAAAACAGAATTTAATCTTAAATAACTATATATCTTAGTTGAAGTTCTCTACGACAATGATCTTTTTGTTTAATCTTACTTAACAACCTATAAAACCTATAACTTGAGCAAATCCCGATATTTATACTTATGTGAATCATATTAAATATAATACCCTTGTCATATTCCAAGTAGAACTTTCATTTTTCTTTTTGAATACTCTCCTGGATGTCAAAATGTTATAATACTAGTAAATTGTACATTACTCGCATCCATAGATTTCAAAGTTTATATCACATATACTTAAACCTCATAACACAAAAACACTTCATATTCTAACTCTGTAATTTGGATACATAAAAACTTGTGACTTTTAAAATGCGGACTTATATTTATTATTATAATTGCTTTTCCCAACCTACTTGATGGTTAATCCCACATCTTAATGATTCAAAACTTCATATTTGAACTTCTTGTCTTCTAGTAGTTCAACTAATATGACATCTGGAAATAACTTATTACCTCAAGCTCAATATTACACAATGTTTTTGGGTTCCCAAGCTTCATTTCTTTTCTTGTCTCGGATATTTGTTTAGACTTTGTAATCCCGATTATATAAATTTATGTCAAATTAACCTCGATCTATACTTTCACCATTATTAAATCATATCAAGTAATTCCTAACACTCCATTTCACAAGATCTTTTTATATACTCCCCAACATTCCCTTTTAACTCTATTAAATTCCCAATCAAAAGAACATACCTCTAATCTAAACTCTTTTACTTTTCATAGTCCGATACTCATACATAAAGTTTACCAATTCCATACTTCCCAAATTTAAGTAATAATGTTTCGGTTTAGTGTTCGATATTCTTTCCCCATCTCTCAACTCTTGTCCACATATAACCAACGTAGAGCTCACATACCGAATTTTACTTCCTTCTATATGGTGTACCTCATCCTCGGTTACTTGTTTAGTCATCTCACCTTTCGATCCCATGAATGTCTTGTATTAGCATTAACTCACTCAAGGAAACCGAATCGCAAAACATACCGAGTCACCAACTCGGATTCCTCAAGTAACAATTCATATTTCTAATAAATTCCTATATGTATTAATTATTCAATCAATTGAGCACCAAGTTCCAATTCTATAAAACTCGATTCCAAAGATTCTTTGAAGAGATTTCTAGATAGTATAATTTCACTTGCATATGGACTTCTCTTTCTAAGAAAAATAATAGGATCATAAAGCCTATTTTATAACTTTACTAATTCACATTCCATCTACGTTCCAAAAGATCTATTCAAGTTCCAATAATATCATAAAATCCAAGTAGATAACTAAATCTTCCTTAAATCATAATTTGTACTATACCTAGAGATCTCGAAACCATAGTTCACTTTTTGATATCTCTAACTTCCAACTTCATTCTTTTATGACCCAATAATCGTAAGCACGTAAAACTCATAGTAGGGTATATCCCATATTCTTTTATTATAGTTTGAACCTTTAAACTCATATCCTCCAATAGTCAAATCCATAGTTCAAAAAGTACATAACCAATTATATTCAAAATATGGTATCATAACTCATATTCTAGAACTTATATAAGAAACTTGAATCAATAGAACACTTGACTTTCACAATATACTCGTATTCTCAATAACGTAATGAAAACTCTTGGTACCTTTATACGCTTAAAACTAGATATACATATATGTAAATAATTTTTAGTGAAAACATAGTTAGGTTCCATAAGCTTGGAATCACCCGTTCACTTTATTGCCGAACATATCAAATCATCCACTTGAAAATCATACTCGAAATTACATTGATAATATATTGAGAACCCTTACTTCAATACTTCTAACCGAATGCCTATAACCAGTTCCGTATATTAGACATGTGCCGATAGGCTAACTTATATTATCTTGTTCCAAGGACATAATGGACTTAATACGTCATAGATCGATAACCTTATGTAAATATAATTTGCTCACAATACTTCGTTACCGGTGATACTAAAACATATAATCATTATTCATATTATTTTCACAACGCATCCAGGAGATTAAAACTTAGCAAAAGTGAAACTTAAATGCTATATCATAAGTTCGTATATTTAATCAAACTTTTAAGTACCCAAAGGCACTTTCAAAAATATTTAGCTTTACTGTTCCAATAACATAATAAACTCAACCGTCATTAAATTCTACTCCCTCCGTCCCATAATATAGTGCTCACATTCCTTTTTGGTGTCCCAAAATGTTGTGCCTATTTTCTTTTTTGTCAATTTGTTTGGACTAAATTATCCTTAATTTCTACCCAAACTTTCCAAAATACCCCTACTTTTCTCTCAAAACATGTGACCCCATTTATTGCTTTACACCATTCCAATGAACATTTATTGCCTTTTAATTTTATTTAAAGGAAAAAGAAAATAAATAACTAGTTTCAATACAAAAGTATCAAAAAAGCACTTCATTAAATATATTTTTTTGGAAATCCTACCACTCATTCCATTTTTCTTAATTCCCGTGAAAATGAGAAGTAAGCACTATATTATGGGACGGAGGGAGTAATAGTTAAGCATATGATTCACTAACCCATGTGAAACACCAAAATTTCAGTTCAAAGGTGGAGGGACAATGTGTACATTCAAAAGATCTCCAATCCCACGATTTTTCTCCACTAGTCGATTATCCTTGAACACTCCATGATATTTGAATTTTCACAATAATTATCACAAAAACAACAATTATCATTAATAACCATTCCTGAGCAAAGTATATAATCCGACTAAGTTTTCTTATAAACGATTTCCTTCTCCAAATTGCCTCAAGTTCCATAAACAATACTCATGGATCGATTCATAAGTAACCAATTCAATCCTAATATCATATTTATCATAATGAATATGACCCGAGCATATATCTCTTTGACAAACTGATTTTGCAATGATAATCCTGATTTAATAGTATTAGAATCCCATAGTCCGTATTATATTCTACAATTCTCACTCCACATCCACACCAACCAATTTCAATCCATAATCTTAACTAAATTCCTTAAATATAATTACACCAATAAGTGTACTAAATTTTCAAATCACATAGAATTTAAGAGAAATCTAATAAAAGAGCTTCCAGTTCATCAAATGAAAATGGAAATTCTCATCTTTACTTTTAATAAACTTTTGGGAGTTATCAATTAGAACCCAAAATTCGAGTTAACAACTAACACCATGAAATCAAGTTTAGACTTTGATTAATCCAATAGGAGAAATAAAAGAAAGTAACTTTATACCTTCTAAAGAGAGAGGAGTGAAACTGGAAGAATGGAAACAACTTCCACAAGTACCACAACACATGCACACACAAGAGAGTAGAAATAACAATGTTGAAAATGTGACCACGATGATGAGGCACCAACAACACCTGACAACCGCACGGGAGCGGAGTCGACACCGGAGGAACATCGGCGGGGGAAAGCAAGTGAGATGCGAGAGAAGAGAAAGAGAATGAAAAATTTTGGGGATTTGGGTTTCTACTTCACCGAGAAACAGGAGGGAAGACAAGAGTAATGTGAGTGTGAGAGGAAGGAAGAGGAGGTGAGTTTGGGTTTTGGTTCAAATGAGAAATAAATGGGTTTCTTTAGAGAATTCTAGAGACTTCCTTAAATCCCTCTTTCTCTTCTTTTTTTTTTATTTTATTTTTTTATTTATTTATTTTTTGTAAACAAAATGAAATCTCTAATTAGAGCAAAACAATACTTAAGTGATTTAATGAATCCAATTTATACATGTCATTGAACTTGAAGATATTGATTTATTACTTGTCAATACTAAAATTTCCATAAAAGAGAACTATATTAGTAACCCAATTAAGCTAATAAAGTATGATTAATTTTGTAATTAAAGTCGCTTAGTATTTGACTATTACATTTTCGGTGAACAAATTCTCGGTAGAAGGCGAGGAAAGCTTCATTAACTTTGTCTTGAGTACTCACCCATTCACGAGCTATTGTGGATAGCATGCACCCTATTGATCACCCTTCTAGCTTTAATAGCCTGGTAGTAGACCTAGTATTCTCATCTCCACACTTTAAAGCTGATTTTTGCTTTCTGCTGCAGCATAGAGCATAAATTCTTTTTGGCATTCAAATACCTCTCCCTAGCTAGCTTCTCCTTGCTCATTATCTCATCAATTATGGGATTGGAATGTAGATCATTCTGAGCAGCTTCAAGCTCCTCCTTTGCTTTAATTTCTTCCATCTCCACATCACCAAACCCTTGTTTTTTCAGACTTCTCAAAGCTATTTCTATACCTTTAAGTTTTTCAACTACCCTATACATAGGGCAACCACTCACAAGTTTATTCCATTCCACCCTCACAACATCCAACATGGTAGGGAAAGAACACCAAACATTGCAGAACTTAAAAGGTTTCATCTACGGTGAGTCAGGGTAAACACACAACAGAATAGGAGTGTGATCAAAATTACCTTCAGGAAGGAAAGCAGCTTCAGCATGTTCAAAAACATCCAGCCATCCACTATTTGCCAATTCTCTGTCAATTCTAGAAAAGACTCGAGCAACCCCTTCCTGTTTATTAGTCCAGGTAAAATACCTTCCATTTGCTTTCACATCCATCAAACCACACTCATTTATGCACTCCAGCATGGGACTAATTTCACTAGCCTCACGCGGTACTCCCAAGCCTATCATCAACACTTGACAAAGCATTAAAGTCACCAAGAAGCACCCAAGGACCTCTCGTAACCCAGCAAGACTATCCCTTTCAAACCCGTCCAAAGTTCATTCCTACTATCTTTGGTCATTAAAACCATAGACAAAGGTGCAACTAAACCCAATAGTTCCTTGATCGAGGCGGATTTCACAATGAATAAATTGACTAGTCATTATCAAAATATTCACCTGAAAAGCACCATCCAACAATTATTCTCCCATTCTCATGACAAGAGTTATTATAGGTGAAGCACCACCCTGGATAAATGCTTAACTAAACTTTGCCCATATTGTGAGACTTCACACTGTTTACCATTGTAAGAGAGAATAAATTTCCTCACCTCCTGTTGTTTAGCACAACTGTTCAACCCTCTTATATTCCATGCTAAAATGTTATCCATTAAACTTAGGGGTTGCCGCCCCGCCCAACCACATTTCCAGCCTCACTCATTTGTTTGTCCCCACCCTCCCCTGTCCAAACAAGTGCCAGGAACTACCTCATCAACCACATTCAACTCATCCTCTTTGCTATTCTCCTTAGCATCCACAAGTAATGCATCAAAATGATTATGCACAGGAATCACATTTTCCTCTACTTGCTGCACATTTTTCCTGTATCCCACTTGTTGAAAGCCTTCATGGTCCACATCCATTTTCTGCTTTGGAACCCAAACCTTCCTACCTACGACCTTCCTACAATCCTCTTCATGATGGCCCAACCCTGAGCACTTCTTACATATTATAGGCCTCCATTCGTATTCAATATTATGCTCCACCACAATCCCATGCTCATTACAAAAACTAACGACATCAGGCAATGGTTGCTTCATTTGAACTTCAACCATTACTCTAGCATAGTTCAATCTATCTTTGGCTTTCGTAGCTTGATCCAACTTCACAGGTTTCCCAACTAACCCAACAATCTTAAACAGGCTTCTCTTTCCCCAGTATTTAATTGCTAATCCATGCAATTTAATCCAAATAGGCACCGATTCAACATTCGTCTTCTCCATAGGCATATCAGAATCCCACATCCTCGTAATAAGAGGCTTTTGATCAAAAAATTGGAAAGCCTCAGTAGTCACCTTTAGACTAGCTTCGACAGAATCAAATCTAACAAGGAAAATTCCCCTCCCAACAACAGCAATTTTGTCAATCCCCAATTTTCCCCAAATTCTCCTAAAATAACCATCTATGACATTCAATGGCGGATTCGCACCTAAAACATAGCAAATTACAGCAGAAGACCGATATTCAATCTCCTCTTGTATATCATCGGATTCAATCATAACAGTGGGAGGAGTAGTTACCTGAGTATGACCGACATCATCCGCCCAAGACATTCGCCTGGCTGTTTCGGGTTCCTTTGTACCACTTTTCATCACATTAAGCCATTCCGATAAAACCGCCTTCTCCGTCGAATGTTTTGAATTCGGTCCTCCAATGTCGGCGGAGGTGGAACTACAGTGATTTCCTCAATTTCTTTATCTATCAAAACTTCTTGCTCTCAAATCACACTTGGAATTTTAATGGCATCCACACCAGTAACCTCATCAACCGATTTCATTTTCTTCCCCTAAGAAGATGACGGACCAGTATTCTTGCCTTTCCCTTTCTGAGCACTCTTCTTAGCTCTCCCTCACATTTAAAGCATACTAGTACCTCTCCTTCTTGCACCTCTACTGGGAACCCATTTATGAGCTCACAAACTTTTGAAGAAGAGCTCAAATATTCAAATCTATCTGGTGATGACACTGATGTGAGTGACCCTTCAAACAAACCACCTAAAAATAGTGAGAGAATCAGTGAGGATCAGGAGAGTGAGTTAGAACTAAGTGAAGCTGAAAGTGAGGAATGTGAGCTTGAATTGAGGGAGGAAACTTTTGAAGATGATGCTTTGACTTCAGATAATAGTGATGAGGAGTACTTGAATGTTAGAGAGAAGGTTAGAGAATGCAATAAGAAGCTCAAAGAAATAGCTGATCAACTTCAAAGAGAGACAGTAGAAGGTCTTCAAAGTTCAGAACAAGGAGTGAATGAACTAAGAAGAGAAGGAGGGGAGGGAACATCTAACCATGACAGTGTTAGTGAATATGAGGGGAGTGATGATGAGATCCTAACACCCCCCACCAGTGATGATGAAGATCTGACTTTGGAGAAAAAGAAAAGACAAAGGTTAGTGCTAGTGAGCTCAAACACAGACTTCTCCAAGTTCACATGGAAGGTTGGTCAGAGATTTCCTTCCAAACATGATTTCAAACAAGCTGTTACTAAGTATGTAATTTATCATGGAAGGAATATAAGTGTTGGTTTAAGTAACAAGAATAGGAAACAACAAACTGGAATTTATTGTTTAAAAGGGTGTCCTTTTTACTTATATGGTGCTTGGGACGATACGAGGGTAACATTTGTTGTTAGAACCGTTAGGGACACACACACTTGCTGCAGAAACATGACTAAGAACAGGCAGTTGACATCTAGATGGGTTGCTACCCAGTTCTTAGACATATTTAAGGCAAGGCCTCATTAGCCAGCTAAACAGATTATAGAGACCATTAAAAAGAGGTTTTAAGGTTGTGGTGAAAAGGGATTTTGCATACAAGGTTAAGTATGCAGCCCACAAGTTGCTGCATGGTAGTATGCATGAGCATTACAAGAAGAATGTCCTATACATTTAGGCCTTGAAAGCAAGCAGCCTAGGCACCATATTGGATCTTGTCACTGATGCTAGCATATCTGATGGCCCACCTGTATTTCAGATACTATTCACCTGCTTTGAAGGGTTGAAGAAGGGTTGGTTCCAAGGATGTAGGAAGATTATTTGTGTAGATACATGTTTTCTTAAAACATTCTTGGGGGGACAATTGTTATCTGCTGTGGGAAGATATGGGAATGAGCAGGTGTTCCCAATTAGGTGGGTTGTTGTTGAAGGTGAAAATAACTTGTCATGGAGTTATTTTTTGTGCACCTTCAAAACTGTTTGGAGCTAGGAGATGGAGATGGTGTTGCAATCTTGTCTGTTGAACATCATGTAAGCTTCTATTTCTTGTCCTTATCCTATTAAATGCATTTAAGTGCTAAATATCTTCTTGTACAATAATTGTATATTTGTATGTTTAGGCTATTTTGCATGTTATGTCAACAATCCTCCCTAAAGCTGAGCATCGCCAGTGTGCCAGGCACATCTATGCCTTATGGCAGAGACAATACAAGGGAGATGAAAAGCTAATTTACTGGAAAATAGTGAACGCTTATAATAACACTGATTATGAGGATGCCTTGGCAGAGTTGAGATATATCATTGAACATGCTGCATATGCATTTGTAGCTCACAATCTAGAAGTGTTATGTAGGGCTTTCATGGACTGTAGGATAAAGAGTAATGCGGTAACAAACAACATGGTGAAACGTTCAACGGGTACATCATAAATGCAAGAACAAAACATTTGCTACATATGATGGAGGAGATAAGAGCAGCATTGATGCAGAGGCTTGTGCTAAAGAGAAAAGAAATGGAGAAATGTACTTCCTTCCTATGTCCAAGAATTCAAGTGTTCTTTGGAAAAACAAAAAAAGCAAAGCACCGATTGTGATGTAATGCCTTCATTAGATACAAAGTTTAATGTTAGTTACTACTTGGATCAATTGGTAGTTGATCTTGAAGCAATGACATGCACTTGCAAGATGTGGGAGCTGATGGGTGTTCCATGTTGTCATGCCATAGCATGCATCTTTTCTTTTAACAAACAATCAGAGGACTATGTTGACAAGTGTTATAGTAAAGAGGTTTATATGTTAGCCTATGGAGGTAAGCCTCTATTTCAGTTGGTTTAATCTTCAGTGCTGAATGTCTTTGAGTGATGACATAAACTTTAATGACTTTCATGCAATGTGTGATGCAGGGTCAATTCCACCCTGTGAGGGTGAAAGGCATTGGCCAAGAATATAGTCTCATATAGTCCCTCCTCTTATTAAAATAGGTTCAGGGAGACCTAAAAAAACAGGAGAAAAGATCCTTATGAGGACCCCAAGAAACCAGATGTGTTGAGGAGGTTTGGAATGGAAATGACTTATGGCATATGTCAACATAAATGACATAACAAGAGGACGTGTCCTAATAAAGACACTGCTACTCCTCCTGCACCACCTCCAAAGAGGCCAAGGGGGAAGGCCTAGAAATGATGGACAACCACCTAGGAGTACGGCTTCAACAAGTAATGCACCAACACCAGTTCCTACTGCACCATTAAGCACCACATCGACATCAGCATCTGCCACAGCACAACCAAGTCAATTGGGTAGGAATGGAAGGATGATTGTAGGTGGAATTGTGTCAAGAGGTGGTGGTGGAAGATCTACTATAGCTGTGGGAAGAGATAGGGTAGTTACTGGCAGAGGGAGGGGAGCTACCAATGATGGTGGAAGAGGGAGAGGGACAACTACTGCTCCAAGAGGCAGGGGAGGTAATGTTGGCAGAGGTAGGGGAAGGGGTAGGAATCAAGTACCAGTTGGTGTTGGTGTTTGGTTTACATCTGATGGTAGCTCTGTAGTTGATGTAAGTTCATTTTTTTGGTCACTTATGTTTGTTATATATGTTGTGATTCTAATTCAGAATATCATTGTTTGTTGCAGCCACTTGGGTCTACTGGACATAGATCAATGCCTAACCCAGAAGCTCCATGCTCACAATCAAGCCAAGCATCCATTGTCCACAACCCCACTCAGTAGCTTATATGTTTTGTGTTTAGGTTTGCAACACTCTGACAGTAACTTAGTACTTGTTTTTTTGCCTTTTAGATCAGTTTGGAAGCCTTGTGGCATTTTGCTGTATTTTGAAAACCTGAATTATGTTATCATGCTTTGCTCACTGATTTCGGTGCAATGAGTGACTGCATTGTGCTTTGGTTACACTAGTGGAAAAAACCTTATATGACACAAACAAACTGATCCGGTTCTCCCAAAACCTGATTAGTAAGTTCAATTTTTTTGGGCGCAATTTTATGGGCCACTAAACTGATCCGGTTTTAAGGAAAACGGGATTAGTTTTATAAACTGGTCCGGTTCTCCTCCAAACCGGATCAGTTTAGTGGCTCATACCATTTAACGCCCAACGTGCCCACGCAACCCACCACGTACTTATTATAGGAAAAGCAGCTTATTTTCCCTCAAATCTCTCTCTTCCTCTTTACTCCCCACAAAACCCTAACCCCCACTCTCATCCGCCCCCTCTCTCAAAACCTAGACCCTCATCCTCTCCTCTTCCTCTTCTTCTCTCATCAGCCCACTCTACACTCTCAAACCCTAAACCCCCATTTTCTTCCCTCTCTCATCAGCCCCTCTCCTCTCAAATCCTAGTTCTTTCCCGTCCTCATCAACGCGAAAATCTGATCTTTGTCGCTCGTCGTCATCAACGTGAAATCCTAGTTCATCAGTCATCGACGCAAAGAGATTTAGAAAGGACGAAGCGAAGCGAAGAAGGAAGAGATTGAGAAAGGACGAGTCGAAGCAGGAAGAGATTGCGAAAATGTGATGTTTGTTATTTTCTATTTTTTAATTTTATTCGTTTGTTTATACTCCCTCTGTCCCAGAATAGTCTTTACACTTTCCTTTTTCATTTGTCCCATAATACTCTTTACACTTCTATTTTTGGATATGACCCACTATTATTTTAATCCTTCTACCTTTTAACCATTAGCCCACACCCTCAGTCCTCCAAATAAAATAATACTACTTTTACTACCTACTCACTCCTATCACATCTACTTTTAAATAAAATAACAATTGATAACCAAACAACAACTTATCATCTAAAACAACGTGCTCTGATAAGTGTCAAGAGTATTCTGGGACGGAGGGAGTATTTTGTATTCGAATACCGATTTCGATTATATAATTTTATTCGTGTGTATTTAATCTGTAATTTTTCTGTAATATTTTGTTCGTTTTTATAATTTTTTGTATTCATAATCATTCTTTTGCTTTTTTTGTTAATCTGAGATTTATAGTATTTTTTGTAATTTTCTGTTTTTTCGTTTTTTTTGTTGATATAAGATACTTACAGAAATTTTGTATTTTTCTGTAATTTTTCTTTTTTTTGTGTCTTCGTGTTAATCTGATATAATTTTTTTAGTTAATATGAGATGTTGAGGGAGTGAACGAAATTTTGGTGATGATAACGTGTGAGGTTGTATATGTTCTGACTAGGTGTGGTTTTTTTTTTTTTAATGATGATCAACTGATCCGGTCATGCACAAAACCTGATCAGTTTATCAACTTAACAGATTCGGTTTTGTGCAATGACTGGATCATTTAATTCCTAATTGATCCGGTTTTGAACTGGACCAGTTCACTTCCCCTAGATGTTGCGACCTCATCCGTTCCGGACCAAAACCGGATCAGTAAGGCCCATTTTGACCGGATCGGATGAGGTTTTTTCACTAGTGTTTATGAATGAATATGATCAACTTTTGCTATGAGAATGTTTGAATTGCAATGAGTTGTAATCAAGCCAAAATTAAGTTCTTCATATATTAGTCAGTAGAAAGGTTAAACCTTACATTCACCAAAAAAGGTACAACAAAAAAAGCTAACCATTTTTTTTGTTATTACATTACTTCAGATAATACAAACACAATTGAAAAAAAGATCCATGAAAACAAAAGAGCCATTGGAAAACTCTTCTCATTTCTTGAGGAATTAATCCTTTCAATACGCATTTGGTTAAGTTCCATGTTAAGCTCCTGATTGATTTCCTCCAACTTCTTCTTTTTTAGAAGCACTTTTTTTTATTTTGTCATCCTTCATTTTCACCTCATACTCCAACTCTGATATAGTCACATCTTTTTCTAGAAGGCGAAAGCGAAGGTCATCCACTTCGTTTTGGAGATTACCTTCATCAGTCCACCTCATGAAGTCACACTTTGTGTCCTGTAAATACCCCAATTCAACAAATTTTAGCCCTAATTCAACCAATTTAGCCCTAATTAAACAATTTTAGCCCTAATTAAACAATTTTTAGCCCCAATTCAACAAATTTTAGCCCTGATTACGAAAATTTTGTTTTTTTGCAAAGAAAATAAAATTAAACTCACAGGTCATAAGGGACATCCATGGAACTTCCTTCCAACATTGTTTCCATGCTTCATTGTCCATACAACCGCAGCTCCACCACACTTACAATACACTGCTCCCTTGAATTTGAAGAAGCTGAATTAGAAGATCGTCCTCCTCCTGCCATCTTATGGGTGAATCTTGAATTGGGTGAAATTGATGAAGAACAAATTTTTTTGAGGCCAATTTTGCAAAGAATTGGAGTTTTTATGCAATTTTTGGGATAGTTTTCGTGAATAATAGCTAAAGGAAGAAAGTGGGTAATAAGGAGGTGGTCAAACGAGAAAGGTGGGTAAATAAGTGGGTCAATAACTCCACTTTAACGGTCATATGCCACGTCAACATAGTACCGCTACAAGCAAATCATTAACCTGTTGTACTCTGTAGGCACTTTTACTATAAAGTTTGTATTATTACACAATAATCCAAAGGTTACATTATTATCTGTGAATGTGAAAAAGGTTGTATTATTAAAATCAAATAATCCTTTTAATTATCATATTCATCGAGTTTGTCATATCTTGTTATTAGTTTCGTTATTAGTCTATAGATTCTTCTTGATATTTGGATAATGTAGCTATTTTATAGTCTAAAATCAACTAGTATTTATTCTGGCACCTCCCCGAGTTCATCCTGTATGTGCTATGACATCGTTCATTCGCGGTATTAAAATAAAACCCTAACAAGTTTTTTGCTTCGTTACCGGGGACGCTACAAATTAGAATTAGTTTGGTTATAGATTTAATAGACTACATGGTATATATTTTTATTTTCCTTTGTAAATTATTTTTTTGTACTTTTGTAAAAATTTACTTTTTCGCTGTTCATGGAGTCGTATTATCACTATAATGGGGATAATTCTATTGATAGGGACAATGGTTATAATTCGTTGGATTCTCATGTTTCTAATTTTGATACATCGTGTCAATATACATCCAATTTTTGCACCAGTTCTCATCAATTACCTGACATGTTTTGCGATCCCAATATACATGCTAGTAATTCTAGAGCAGTTTTCTATTTTCTTCAATATGCATGAGAATGAATTGTTTTGGAAATACTATCATAGACTTGGTGATTTTATTGGTCCTAATCATGGATATGAACAATGGGTTATGTGACAGGTGATTTATGAGGGTTTAAATAGAGCGATGGTTGAGTCTATGTCTACTGGATAATTTCTATCCCAATCACCTGATTATTGTTGGGATCTAATCGAGTGGTCGGCTAAGAATAATTATGAGTGGGATATGTCATTATCTGATAGACTAGTCCAGGAAAAATTCTTCACTCCTTCACCTCAAAATTACATTACACCTCCTTCATATTGTTCTAATTGTCACTCTACTTTTCATGATATTTCTTTATGTGATGTGACATTAGTAAATGATTTTGACCCCTCTCCCCAATATGATTGTCAATCTACTTGGGACTTATAGTTTCCAACCATATATTTACGATGATGAGAGTTGGGTAGAAAATGAAAGTTATGGGGATGATTATCAAATTACGGAAAAGATCTTCCTACATGTAGTGGTGAAAACTCTTTTTATTGCACTTTTATATATGCATATAATGATAGAAATGGGAGAATTGAACTATGGAATGCTTTGAGAGCTATGATAACCTCAGATCCTTGGATGATTTGTGGAGATTTGAATTATGTCATGAATGTGGATGAAAGAGTTTGTTCTCTTGTGAGAGAATCTGAGTATTTTCAAAGCTGGACAAAGTTATGGCTAATGGAAAGTGGCAAAAATCTTTTCCATCAGCTGAGGTTTGCTTTCAAAATGAAGGTGAATATGATCATACTCCTGCCCTTGTTATTGTGTATCCAAGAGAAGAATAAAGGAGGAAAACCTTTTAGGTACTATACTTTGCTTTGAAAGAATTAAACAAGACAAGATTTTCTCGAAATCCAAACAGCTAGAATTGAAGGCATATCATGTGATGATAGAAGCTCAGAAGTTGATGCATCAGAATCCACATAATGTGCAATATATTAATGATGAGAAGGCAGCAGTTCAGGAGTGTACAGAGAAGCATAAAGCTTATGTTGCTTTCTTGCAACAAAAAGCTAAGTTAGATTGGGTGAAGAATGGTGATGAAAACACTGCACTCTTTCATCAAAGTATCAAAGCTAGGAGGCTGAACCACGTTTACAGCATTTATGATGAACAAGGGAGATGGATGGATAATTCAGACAAGGTTTCAGGAGCATTTCTGGATTATTATTACAAGTTGCTTGGCAGTACAACTAGTAGAGTCCATGTATCTACTCAGATAATCCAGTGTGGTCATGTGAGGCTGTGATCAATGAAGTACACAAAGCAATACAGGAGGCTCCTTACACAACAAAAGAAATCAAACATGGTCTATTGTCAATTCCTGGGAATAAATCCCCGATGGCTTTGGCTCACATTTTTACAAGGACTCATGGGAGATAGTTGTTGTGATTTAGAAACTAAGTGTTAACTAGATTGTGCAATAATCAACAATAATCAAGAAGAATTATGAAATTGAAACAACAACCAAGTAATACAAAGAGGAATGAAAACAAGAAAGAACACACCAAGATTAACGTGGGAAACCCGAGCTCCGGGAGAAAAACCCACAAACTTGCACTATGGAATCAATGGAGAATCAATGGTGAACATACAATCTCTCACAAACTCACTCTATCTCCTAAAACCCTAGAAAAGATGAGGCTCCAAGTTTGAACAATGAGATATGTGTGCTACACTCTCTAAACTCAGAAAATAGGGTATTTATACTCCTAGAACTAAAAGCAATCCAACGGCCACGATTTAAACTTAAATCGCGAAAAACACATGCAGATCTGGGTTAGCCTGCCCGGGCTCATAACCGCCCGCCCGGGCTAAGTCGCCCGCCCGGGCAAAATGGTTGCCCGCCCGAGGAGAACATCCTGCAAGTTCCTGCCTCAAACTGCCCCAAAAACGCACGGCCGAGCCAAAAGCCGCCAGCCCGGGCCACATGCTGCCCGACCGAGCTGCTGGTCCTGGCATCTTCTTGGCTCGCTTCTTCCTTCGCTCTTCTTCTCGCGCCTTAGCTTCACCATCTCCACTAACCCAACAATAGTTGGTGTAGATGTTATTGATGCTGTGAAAGATGTATTGCAAACTGGGAGGCTTTTGAAAGAAGTGAATACAACTGCAATCACATTCATTCCTAAGGTGAAGTGTCCTCAAAATGTTACTAAATACAGACCAATTTCCTGCTGCAATACCATATATAAATGCATTACAAAAGTATTGTGTAATAGACTGAGACAAATCCTTCTTGATTTAATTCTAGAGAATCAAGGAGGTTTTGTACATGGGAGGTATATTGTACACAATATAATGGTAATTCAGGATATGGTGAGACATTATGGGAGGAAATCTGTATCACCTAGTTGTCTTTTGAAGATTGATCTTCAAAAGGCTTATGATACAGTCAACTGGGAATTTTTAGGGGAAATGTTGGAGCAGTTTGGCTTTTCTTCCAAGTTCAAGCAGCTAGTGATGGAATGTGTGACCACTCCTAGTTTCTCACTAGTCATTAATGGAGCTATGAAGGGCTTTTTCCAAGCTAAGAGAGGGTTGAGACGGGGTGACCTTATGTCTCCCCTTCTTTTTGTTGTATGCATGGAATATCTCTCTAGAGTGCTGCATAAAATGAGTGAGCTTAGTCAATTTAAGTTCCATCTAAGGTGTAAGGAACTCAAATTGACTCACACGTGTTTGCAGATGATTTAATTATCTGCTGTAAAGGAGAATATGCGTCTACCTATTTGTTGCTAGGTGCTTTCAAACTTTTCTCCAATACATCTGGTCTCAAAGCTAACACACATAAATATGCAATGTACACTTGTGGAATGAAGGAAGTTGAGGTGCAAAGACTTATTCAGGCTTTAGGATTTGTCATAAGCTCATTACCATTCAGATATCTTGGAGTCCCTATCTGCTCCAAAAAGATATTTGCTGCATAATGTGAGGTGTTGATTGAAAAAATGACAGCAAGGATCATGTTTGGAGTTCTAGGAACCAATTCTACATGGCTAGAGTGTAGCAAATAAATTCTGTTCTTATTAGCTTGCATAAATATTGGGCAGAGGTATACATTTTGCCTAAGAAGGTGTTGAAAGAAGTGGCTAGCATTTGCAGATCATTTTTATGGAGTGGGCAACATTTCACTTCCAAACCTAGTTTTATTTCATGGGAGCAAGCCTTTCATAAGAAGAAAGCAGGGGGGTTGGGCTTTAGAGATGTGGTCAAATGGAACCTAGCTAGTATGGGGAAGTATGTGTGGGCTATTTCTTCCAAACAAGATAATGTTTGGATTAAATGGGTTCATTCAGTATATATTAGGGAAGCAGATTGGTGGAGTTATTCTCCTAGGACTGATGCTAGTTGGTATTGGAGAAATGTTTGTGAAGTTAAGGAAAAACTAAAAGCACATTTCACCAGAGAAGAGATGAGTAATATGACTCATTATTCAGTCAATAATCTATATGAGAAGATTATTGGAGCACAGGAGAAAGTCTCATGGGACAAGATTGTATGGAACAGGTTGAGTATACCCAAACACAGGTTCATCTTATGGCTTGCAAGACAGAAGAAATTACAAACTACTGAAAAATTGAAGCAGATAGGAGTCAATAGTACATATTTATGTTTGATTTGTGGGACAGCAGCTGAAAGTCATTCACACCTTTTCTTCTCATGTAAGTTCAGCTCAGAATGCTTGAAGTTGATTAAAGTTAGGTTGGGTTTACATACAACTAGTCTGGAGTTGCAGCAGATATGTAGATGGATAAGAAGGAGTTCAAAGACAAAATTTCAAAAGCAGGTGATTTTGGCAAGCATTGCAGGAGTTGTATACCATGTTTGGAAATGTAGAAATGGAGCTTTTTGGAGTCATTGTATTCCTACTGTAGCTAGCAGTGTTATTAGTATAAAAAATGAAATAAACTCAGAATTACTGTTGTATTACCAAAGAAGATTTCTAGGAAAGATCATAGGTGGTTTGATAGTTTGTAATGGGTTGTGAGTACAGGTGAATTGATTGTTTATAGTTGAATTGTTTACATGCTCTTATGCCAAAGAGTCCAACCTAGTTGGTTTGTTTGGCTTTGAGCTTGTTTAGGATGTATGTTGAAGGAATTAATGAATCTAGTTACTTATTTAGCAAAAAAAAAAATGATCCATTATATTGCATATAATTTCACTATCTGTTTTCCGTTTATAAAATCCAATATATTGTATATAAGTTCACTATATCTCTGTAAAACTCAATATATGAGCGGGTGGAGTTCCATGTAATGGATCGGAGATGGGTCGGGTGGAGCTCCATCGGCCCCATCACCCGCGACCCAAAACTACATCCACACCATCCATCACCCATATCCATTCTAGGGGTGCTTATCGAGCGAGCCGAGCCCGAATAGCATTGGGCTCGGCTCGAGCTCGTTTAACTTTTCATGGGCTCGACTCGGCTCATGAGCTCGCCGAGCTCGGCTCGAGCTCGTGATTAGAATTTGCGGCTCGAGCTCGGCTCGTGAGCTCGTTTAGGCTCGGATCATGAGCTCGAATAGGCTCGAGGCTCGGCTCGTGAGCTCGATTGTGGCTCGAGCTCGATTGTGGCTTGTGAGCTCGTTTAATTGCTTTTACCTTTTCTTTTAATCTTTCTTCTAATATATACTTTAGTTAGTATCGTAAAAGAAATACTTAATATAATTTTTAATATATATAAATAATTTTTTAATATAAAATAATTTTTTAGTATAAAATAATAATCGAGCTGTTCACGAGCTTTATGAGCCGAGCTTTGCCTAGCTCGGCTCAGCTCATTTAAGTCTCGAGCCGAGCCTGAGCTCAAGCCGAGCTTCAACGAGCCGAGCTTTGACCGAGCCGACCCGAGCTGTTCGCGAGCTTGTCAAGCTCATTATCACCCCTAATCCACTCCACCCATCATCCGCGGGTGGGGCGGGTTGGAAACGGGTGATACTAGGAATAAAAACTATTTTTTAGACTTAACAATTTTAATGAAATTAATATATGAAAAATTAATCATAGTCTCATATATTAACAATAAAGCGACAAAATATCAATCTTATTGCACACCGAAAAGTAATTATAAGTATTTTTTTGAACCTTTTTCTTTCCGAGCACCCAACCAACTCTTCCGGTTCATCCATGCTTACCATCAAAACATCGGAATCGTACTCCGAAATCAAGTTAGTTGATGTTTCTTCTTCATCATCACTTTCTTGAACCTTTTTCTTCCCTTTCCCATTCCCTCTCTTTAGACAATCCCTCTTCAAATGCCCTTCATCACCACAACCCCAACACACCACATGAGCTCCCCCATTCGGTTTACCATGCCCCCTTGACTTCGATCTTCCATGACTTGAATTTCCCCTTTGTTGATTCCTTCTCCCCCTACTTTCACTACTATATGCACCACCTAATGATTCACCGGACTCTCTCCTTCGAATGCTCTCACTCAAAATTAAGTCCCTCACATCATCATATTTCAACTTCTCTTTGCCGGAGGAGTTGCTAATGGCGGTCACCATAGTTTCTCATGACAAGGGTAAAGAAGACAACAAAATCAATGCCTTCACTTCATCCTCAAATTTAATATCCACCGAAGACAATTGACTCAAAACCGAATTGATCTCATTAATGTGTTCGGCGGCCGAACTACCATCAACCATCTCCATGTCAAACAAACGACGCATCAAGTATACTTTGTTGATAGCCGACGGTTTCTCATACATACTTGACAAGGTTTCCATCAAACCCGCTGTTGTTTTCGCATCCTTGACATTGAAAGCCACACTCCGGGCTAATGTCAATCTCACAACTCAAAGTGTTTTCCTATCAAGAACTTTCCACTCACCCTCAAGCATACCGCTTGGTCTCTTTCTCTCAAGAGGCAAGTAAAGATTCTTTTGATACAAAAGATCCTCCACTTGCATTTTCCAAAAGCCGAAATCTTTACTATCAAACCTCTCAATCCTCAATTCCCTTCTTCCATTGTTAAGTTTACCCAAAAAATTCAAAATTTGATTTTTCTACACCAAAAAATCTAAACTTTGATTTTTCAACCACAAATCTTAGTTTACCAACACAACACTAAATCACTTTCCCCCAAGTTAGTTGATGCTTCTTCTTCATCATCACTTAAAAAGTAAGTATTTTTTTTATTACCTATAAATGACACGTGCCAATAAAAAAAACAAATTTATTACATACATACATACATACATACATACATGCATGCATAAGTGGATGGAGCGGGTGATGGACCGAAAAAATATCACCCATATCCGACCCGACCCATCAGTCGATACATCCATCACCCGCCAGTCACCCGCTTCACCGCAGGTGATCACCCATTTATTCGGAGCGGGTGGGTGGATAATCCACTCACCCATGGATAATTGCCATCTCTACTCATGATTGCTTTAAAGCGATTTAGCGGAGTTATTCAGCCCAACAAGATGCATCTTTCTTTTAGATAGTTCATTTCTTAAGTTACTCCAAAATTAAGTGTGCTTGGCTGGAAATAGCCAAAGGATGGATGACCTCTTGGGAAGTTTCTCGGGGTGTGCAAGAGTGAGGACAAAATGGGCCGGAAAAACTTGTGTTGGTTATTGAGGACAATTGTTGGCGCTAGATGCGTATTGGTGACGATAGACTCAACTCTGTATGGGTCAGGTGTTACAACTTCAACCTCTATTCATTATTCAATAGGATCTACGTACATTTGGGGTATATATATTATTTGAAAACTCTTTTACCGCAATTTGGATATGCAACTTCTAATTATTCCTCTGATAGGAATTGCATAAAGAATTTAGATCACCAATTGTTCGGATGAGTGGCCTATTTAATTGTGTTTCACAAGTAATAATAACGAGGATGACCTTATAGTATTAGAAATATGCAACAAATTACTTCCCAAGCCAACAATAACCCTAGATAGAATGTAACGGGTCAAAAAAAATTATTTCTACATAGAATCCTAACTACTATACTTTGTTTCCTTAATATAATTCTACTAGTATTAGGAAACTAATAATGCTTGATATACTTACTTATCATGAAAAATCTCCATATTCCAACACTAAGGCATTGTTCGATTCAATTTATTAGACAAAAAAATATTTAAAATAAATGTTCTATTCAATTTATTAGACAAAAAAATATTTAAAATAAGTTGTAATCAGTGTTGATTAGATCTTTTTGGTGTTAGAGAGCAACTAAGCACAATGATTTAGAGGAAATTTGATCACAAGTGTTGAATGCCACCCCGCAAGACTTTACCAACTAAACTAGATGGTGTCCACTGTCCACAATGCACAATATTTTTAATAGTGAAAGAATGATTGTTGTTCATCAAGATCATATAAACACATCATAGAATTCAATCCGCAAAACCAGTTTTATTATATAAATGAGTAACAGGTAAAAACCAATATAAACAATAAGAAATAGATGGCGTTCAATAAAAGTTAGATGACATAATCAGAGCATGAGTAACAACATTCACCATAATTATTAATTTGGAATAGATGGCGTCCAACAAGAATTTGGAAATTGTGGTTCGGAAGTACTAACCACTTTTCCTCACTTCACCCATGTATTCTCGCACAACTTTACGTGACAAGGTAAGCTCTCATTGACCTACATAAGCCTCAAATTGACCAACGTAAGAGATAAATGGGAAACAATTGTTATATAAGCATTTGTGCATAATCACATAATTAATATTTAGCTTCGATCACATATCAATTTGCATAATCACATAATTTATAATGTTAATTAGTAATAAGCTAGCGTCATCACAATAGTGAGTTCATATCAGATCCATTGTTTGAGTTTTTAAGTACAATAATTATATATAACCAATACCGTAATTAACTATTAATTAAGTAAAATAAGTGACTATATTATTCCTAATGATCATGCATGGCTATTACATAAGCGTCGGGGAGACATCCATGGGGAAAGGATTACCAAGGACATTGTCCATGTAACCATAGTGAGAATGAGCATGAGAATGTGCAGCTGCATCCATTACCACAAACTGCATGTCTTCCGAGGGTTTCCAATGCCTTTTCCTCTGGTTGATGAACCAATTGTTTATCTGCTTTTGGTCCAAGCCCGTCGACTCCGCTAAGGCAAGTTTCTGGGACTCCTATGATTAACCAAACAATAGATTTAAGTTAGATTAAGTTGCACCACGACTCGACCAACAAAAGTTCGATAAAATAGCAGTAACATTTGTTTACAAGCTCTATGTTCAAAAAGCGTCACATCACGAGGATCTTAACATTATGTTCTTTCAGTATCATGATTCACTAATGTCTTAATGAGAAGTGACGCAGAGAAAACCTAGTGCAGACTTTTTCTCCTTCAACACTTCCTATAAAACACACCCAAGATGTCCTCACAATTGAACACTCAAAACATCATAAACGTCCAACTTCTCTATGAACTCAACGAAAGAATCATTACGGTAAATACATGCAAATCTAACCAGTCTGCAAGAGACTAGTATGTTGATGTAATAACAACTGCAAAAGGAAAACACATATGCAAGGACTTTGCATATGCTTGAGGTATGTTGCCTTAAACCTAATTGCATGAAGCTACAACATATAAAAAGTAGCATACAATCAATGCAATGGCGAAGTAACCCGAGGTTTTCCCAACATAGCTGTTCAGTTCTTTGGTTTACCTCGACCAATGTATAAGAGGATGCAAAACAATTATTTTTGATATCGTAAGAGAGACCTAATTGGACCAAAAACCTCTCAGAATGTAGTTCAACCTCTCTAGCTTAGCTCAAGAACATCCCTTTACGAGTAGGTCAAATACTACTTGATAATATAGGATCAACAACAAAAAGTGTGTACTAAACTGCTTAAAACATGATAGAAACGATCGAATTGCCAAGAGGGATGGAACATATATATAAAACGTACTGATGGATATGGCCATTTGTAGTGCCTGCTCCACCAATCAAGCAATTGTTGCCTGGCTTCTTTAGGAAGCTTTCCTTTCTTCCTTTTCTTCAAGAACTCCTGCCTCAGACTTCCCAAATATCCACTATACTTGCGGAGCAGTTGGCCTTTCAACTCCCTGTCTTCTGCTGAAGGATCAATATAGTTATTGTTTACATCAATATCTTCTTCAGGCGATCCATTTCTATCAGGACCCTCGCCACAAGCTGCTGGTACAACATTTTGCATCATAAACGAAGTTCCAGAAAATGAGATCGCTTCGTTAAATTTAACTAAAACTTGCGGAGTAAATTCATAAATGTTTCAAATAATGTGCATGATTGGGGGGCATTATAATACCCGAAAGGGCCACCACGAATTCCAGATGCTTCACATGAAGGGCAATGATACATATATGTACAAAAGCATAGAACTAAATGCCCAATATGTGGATATGAATTAGGCAGTGTTTTAAGAATATAAGTTTTATGTCTAAAAGATGAGATGAGTTTCAATAAGTCCAGATAAGTTTCACAAGTCTAGATAAGTTATGAACAAGTTCCAACTAGTTTGGAGTAGTTTTGATAAGTTAAGATAAGCTCAGCAAATTTCAGGTTAATAAGAGACCATAACCTTGAGATCAATGACTGAGTAACGAACAAATAAGCGACGTACAAAAGCTTGGTTAAGCTGACTTCATGATCGACAATGCTAGCTTAGGATTAAGCAACATCTAACATTGATTAACCAATTCAAATCACATTCGAGACACAAAATACACACAAATTTGGGAATAACTATGTTGGGTGGGACTCTTTACTTCATCTGAAGTAAACATGTCCAATATTCAACATACTAATTAGTGACACAAAAATCTTCTTGCACATAGCCTTTGAATCTAATTTCTGGAGACATACCATGTTAGATACTTGGCTCTATGATAGTTTGGCGTTGATGTGTACAGCCTATGACATTATAACAGGCTCCTCTAGATTTGTAGGTATTCTTTATTGCATGTCCCACAAAATTTGGGAAGTGACATAAATTCAGTCCATAAAGTCCACCGGTAAACAAAGGGAAGCTTGAACAAAGTACTCTTACAGAACTACTACCAATCAGATAGTAGCTAGACTTGTCTTTAAGCTACATCTAGAATCCTCTAATATGCTTTGTAAGGGACAATCACAAGCTTGGCTGTCAAATACAGTATTCTTTTCCAATAAAAACACAGTATACCTAAGATTATTCCCAAAAACATAAATCATAGAGTAGAATTATTCTACATGAATACAGTGATCTGCCTTAACAATATATAGACTGGTTTATCACTTGTAAACTATAATCATACCTCTTGTCCTAGCTAGACAACTAGAACGATGTATTTCATATCACCAACTCTTTTAAAGACATAAAAAGATACAGAATGCACAACAAAGATATGATTGAATCTACATATATATCATAGGTCTAAATTATGACAACAAACTATATTTCTAACAAACAATCGACATGAGACTATAACAGCCTTAAGGTAAACAATAAGAAGTGGTATTGGTAATAAACTTTTGGATCATATATTATGAATAAAGTCTCACGCAAGAGTCCATGGTAATAAACGTCAATCCCGAACGATGTCGTTTTATTCATAACTTTTCCTTATTATTCATTCCCACTTTAAAGGTGGTAATGAAACCTCATGAAAGAAAACACATGTTCGGGGACATACATTTATTCACAAACTTTCCATTATTATTCATTCCCACTATAAAGCTGGTAACGAAATTTCATGAAAGAAGAACATAGGTCCAAAGACAAGTTTCTCTACCAAGGGCGTTGATAGAAGACTCTTATCTCTAAATTAGATATAGATTTACAGCCAAAATCTTTATTTATCTCCGCCCACCAAGTACCAAACATGCCATAAAGTTCGTCAAACTTTGTCATCACATTCTTTTAATTTGCTACCTCTCTACTAGAGATCAGTTTATCAATCAAACATACATGTTGCCAACTAGTAATGCTAAAGCCAAAGTTGGAAATTTTACTAATTAAGCGCCTTCAAACTCATACTTCATAGATTGTTTAAAGGCATATCTTACAGTATTTTCTTTTCAAGATCCAGCTTAAATAGGGATTTGGATTATCATCAACATTAAATTGGACTCACTTAGGTAGTTTTCTATTCAACTTATTTTGCCTTTTCTTCTATAGTTCATATAAATCAAAATCAGCTATACATGACACCCTTAAACCTGTATTATACGACGTACCCTAGCAACCTGTATTATACGACGTACCCTAGCAACCTGTATTATTCAATGCCAAGTTTTTGCCAACTTCATCAAACCTAAGACACACTTTTTGCCCTAGTAGCTAATGGGATAGAACATGGCTTTACCATTTCCAATAGTTGAAACACATGTTCTTCTAAGTAACACATATACATGGAAAAAGAAGGTAACTAGTCAATATCAAGATTCAAGACTTTAAACTATGTCAATCCCAAGCTAAAATCTTATATCATGTGCCATATTTATCACACATGGTTATAATAACCATATTTTAAGACCTCTATGGGGTAATTAAATTAAAAATCAAAAAACCTGATAATGTGTTTGTTAAAAATAAGAAAAACATTTAGGAAGATCCCCCCATTGGGATTCATTAACAATATATAAAAAAGAATAAAGAACCAAAAAAATCAGAGAAAAAACATTAAAATAGCATAATTAGCCAGATACTATGGGCCATAATTTTTTTTTAAAAAAAAACCCTATTTCCAAAAACACATAAAATAAACAAAGATTAAATCCAACAAACAAAGATCCACTCAGATGATGAGAAAACAGAAAACTCTTATACTTCCAAGATCACATCTTGGAAACATGCACCATGCAAGTACTATATAATAAAAATTAATGGAAAAAAATCTCCAAATCAAAGCAAAAGATTTAGAAGACACACAAACTGATCATCAATTAGTAGAGAGAGAAAGTAAGAGAGAGATAGAGAGAGAAAACTAAAGATTATCACCAGAAGAAAGAGAATTATCTGAAGGTGAAGAAAGAGTTAGGGCTTTAAACTGGCACTCAATTCTTGAAAGAAAAACCATGGCTTCTTTAAAAGGTTTGGTTAATTCTTGCTCATATTTTGTAAGCATCTCACAATAAGCTTCCATAAATTGATCCAAAGCTGGATCTTCTCCTATGTATCCTCCGCCGCCTCTTCCGCCGCCGTGACTCATTGACATTGTTTCTGCCTCTTCTAACCTCGCCACCACTTCTGGTGGTGCTCCCACCTACACTTTCCAAAAATTAAAACAACCTATCAAATGAAATCTAGGTTTAAATTACTAACAGTATGTATATACCATAGTATTACATATGTTTTATTCAATATTGATTTTTGCTTAGAGCAGGTAATTTGAGATCAAAAACTTTGGTTAATGATAGATTTAATATTGGGTCGTTGTTGTTTAACGTACAAACATGCACCACAACACGTCAACACCCTTATCCTTATAAAGTAGCAAACTTTCTCAAAAGAGTTAAGGGTTTCAGAGTTTTTTTTTTTTTTGTTCTCATTTTTTAATTATTAACCTTATAAAATTACCCCTCAAAAAAAAATTACAAAAATTTTATGAAGAAAATCAAAGTTGGGTTTTTTTCTCTTTGGGGTATTATCATTTGTAGTTTTTTCAGTTCAAGAAAACTAACTTTTTTCTTTTATGAGAAAAACCTAGCAAAGTTCAAATCTTTCTCAAACTGAGTAGTTTTTATTTTTATTTTTTGTAGATATAAAATATTCTGAAAATGGGTTTTTTTAATCATTTCAGCTCCCCAAAGTAAACTAAATTACAAAAAAAAAGGATATAATTAATCACCTTTTGACAGCTAACATAGGCAGATAAAAGGCGAGAGTAATGAGGATGAGACATAATCTTTGCCTTAATATTCCCAGTACTACTACTACTGTTGTTAACATTCTGAGTTTGGTTCTCCATTTCCATCAGTTGATGATGTTGTTGTTGATGATGATGATGATCATAACATCCACTTGCAGCAGCAGCAGCAACTGAAGAAGAACAAGCTGATGAAGAACAACAACACACCTTGTTATTGTTGTTGTTGTTAAGGTTGTTATCATGATGTGAATTATGACTTTGATGTTGATGATGATGATGTTGATGTTGAGATAGAGGTGGAATCATAATCATAGAATATAACCCATTTTCCATCATCATACATGAACCATTACTATTATTATTACCATGACCATTACCCTCCATAATTTTCTCTCTCTAGAAAAAATAAAAACTTGCAAGTAAAATATTTAATATAAAGAAGAAAAAGAAGTGAGTTATATTATGGGGTTTTGGCAAAAGGAAGAGAGCTCCCGGATTTCAAGCTTACACAAAAAAGAAAAACAGCCTTTTTACAGTAAAATCCTAAGAAATAACCACTGGGTTATCATAAGTGATAGTTGTCGTCATCTCTCTGTGCTAGTTTTTCTTCTTTCTTCTTTTACAGACCTTTCTTTTTTAAACTAAAGGAAGAAAGAGAACATTTTTTAATTAGTACTACTAAACTAATTTTAATTTACTACATCATTATTTTTTTTAAAAGAAAAAAAAGAAAGAATGGTGTGGTTTAATTAAGTTCTTGGATTGATTTCTGGTGATTAAACAGTAAAGGAAAAGTAATTACTGTATGAAGTGAAGTATTAGAGAGAGAAAGAGAGGATATTTTGTTTGTTTTGGGTGGGATTGTGAGCAGAGTGCACGCGATGAATGCCAGAGGAAGAGAGAGAAAGAGAGAGGAAGAGGAAGAAGAAGAGAGAGAATACTAAAAACTTGGGTTCCCAATGAATAATACTTCTCTTACTTCTCCCTTCCCAGTTCCCCCCTCTTTTCTTGCAGTAGCAGTGGCACTGAGGATTTCACTGCCATTTCACTGCTCTCCCGTTTTCATTTTCTTTTTCAGTAATGCATAGTAGACTTGTTATTATTTCAAGATTTAGTACTAGTACTAGAAGCAATAGATTAATATGGGGATGTTGTTTAGTTTAGTTGGTAAAGTTTAATTGGAGGTATCTAAGATTGGTCTGAATTGTATTTACATTATTGTGCTTAGGTCCTGTTCTTTTGGGTCGTATTGAAATGAGCTGAAGTGAAATTAGCTTAATTGAAGTGAGTTAAACAAAAGCGACTGAAACAAAGCTGTGAGGAAAAAGTAAGTAGTTGAACCGAAATGAGATGAGTTGAACTAAAATGAATTGAAGAACCGTACCGCTTACACCCAAAAAAAGTAACGGATTAACCTATTTTAGCTAATATTATTGGCTGGGGGAAGTTGCTTACGTTTAGTTAAATTTGATTAGGGGCTCGAGTCTTCTTTGCTCTCATACTAAGAGGCTTGTTTGGTTAATCTTAAATGCATAGGAAATTAGAATTCCTAGGAAGTAAATATATGTGTTGTTGTTTGGTTGGCAAAAACATGGGAAATAGAACTCCTAGGGAAGTTCTATTTCCTACAAAATGGAGGAAATAACTTACCTAGGCCCGATAAGTGGAAATTCTCATGGGAAATAGAATTTCCCATGTTCAACCAAACAAAAAAATGTACTTCCTCGATACAAATTCATGGGAAGTTATACTTTCATGAAACGCAAACGAGCCCTAAGAAGCTAAGTTCAAAATTTGACGATACATCTTACTCGTAAAAAAAGAACACTATTTAGTGAAAGAAATGTTACTTTGTTATTCTCGCTTATGGATTTACCATCTAATGGGGTATTGAGATTGAGTGGAGCTGGCAAAATTGGCTAACATGTAGAAGTATACGATTTTTGAGATCTAAGAGACTAAAACCTGTTTTAGAATTTATAAAAATGACTTGACTGAAACCCTAGTTAAATAAATTGACCCAAAATAGACTTGACCTGGAAAATGAACATTAACTGTACTTTAAAGAGTAGTATTCATGTTGCTGTCCAAAACATTAATATCAACTCCGACGACAAATGGAATATCAACTCTTTAATTTTGAAGAATTGAAATAGCAGCTTCAATTTCCTTGGTAATAATATTTTAACAACCACATAGCTAAGATGATATTTCTAGTTAATACAAAATAAATCTAACAAGATCGTATGTCATGATTATGCCTTTACTTGTACAAGATCATAATGGGGACAATAAATTTCAATTTTCTAGCTAAATCTATGACGGAGCCATATATTGATTTTCGAAACTTGTATGTGAAAAAACAAAAACCACATCAAGTTGAATTGGAAGTTGAATTTAAACGTGGTCTTAAATGAATATAAATTCAAAGACGACCCGTACCAAAAGTAAACCGAATTTTGCAATGTTGACCTGATATGAAATTAATCAAAGCCATCTAATCTATAGTCTACCCCGATCGGAGATATCATAAACTCAAAATGCATCCGAACCCGACTGTACTAATTGAACTGCAAAATTAACTTTTACTTGAGATGATCCGGACTATACCCAATTAAAAGGACCCACTTATTACTACTTATTTTGAGTTAACATATAACCTTGTCTTCTGAAGTTTTGGATTATTCAAGTACTTCATCATTTAAAAGATATTCCATCTTTCCCTAAAGACCCAACCTTAGGTTAGTTCAACTTTTCAACATTTGAACTTGTGTGTCAATATATTCTTTCTCATCTTAAGCAACTTCATTGAAACTTCAATGCATCAACTCTCTTTGATTGAAATCCTGTATGACATCATTTTTTCCATGAGCACTATCATGGGATGATGTTTGCAACTTTGAAGACAAGTTTTCGTGCATATAATTTTTTGCCTCAAATTCACTTACCTCAAGGTCCTCAACCTTAGGTTACCTCATATCATACCTTATTGATAAGGTAAAGATATATGGTTAACTGCCTTGACTATGGTAAATATTCACCTCAGAAAATTGTTAACGATTCTTTTATTATTACTCTAAAATAGTTCATTTTTATGGTATCAAACTATCAATCCAATTTATTTAGAATTATAGTCAACTGATCTTGTATTATCTGGTTTTATTCTAATTGTGAGTCTCACTTGTCGACATTGCAAAAGGACCAATCAACCAAAAGTTCAAACTTATGTTTGAAGTCTCAATAATAGTTTTATATTCTATCATGTCCCATCGTGGGGGAGCCCTTTATACTTGAAATGTGGATACAACACAAACCTTCCTTTTACGTGGCGCTAAATATACCTCTTAGACAGGAGGAATGGATGAGATTTGAACATGTAACCTTTATATCATATTGGTTCTGATACTACTTCCTCCGTTTCATTTTACTTGCTACACTTCTCAATTCACGGACTCCTAGGCAATTTTTTGAGAAGAGAGAGGTAGAGAGTAAAAAGAAAAGAGACCCATGTGAGAGGAGAGAGATAGAGAGAGTTTATTGCCCAAAAAGGAAGTATAGCAAATAATATGAAACTTCCCTGTATGGAAAGTGTAGCGAGTAATTTGAAACGGAGGAAGTATATTAAATGACCAACTCAATCTAAAACTTAACCTTATAAAAATAATTTTATATTCTATTGTAAATATATTAGAATTTAATCTAAACTAAGTATTTCAAAATAAGTTTAACAAAGTATTACCTTACTTTTTCTAGGGGTGAAGGAGTATCAATTATAAAACATTAAAGCTCAGAGAAATTCCTAGTTCCAAATTGGGTGGAACAAATTTTGTCTCATCCATGGACATGGTATTATTGTTTTTATTATTATTGTAGAATCCATAACATTATTGTTGCAAATAAAAGAAGTAATTTTAAAAATCATTAATGTTGTTCAATGAAATATAATGTAGCATGATAAATGTTGCTCATATTGTTTACAAAATGACAAAATGTATAAAAGGTTTAAGCCCTGTTCTTTTTGACTTATTTTCAGTTCAGTTCAGATTCTCAAAGTCCAGTTTAGTTCAATTTAGTTCAGACACTCTTTCATGTTTAGCTTTTTAGTAGTTTAGTTCAGTTTCTAGCAGTTTAGTTCTCCTAATCCGAAAAAATGGGGCTTTATTAGTAATTGATATCATACATGCATGCTAATATTTGTTGTGTGGTTGGAACAAAATTTATTCCATCCTAATTAGGATTAGGCAAAGCTCCTAAAGCTCGAGATAATATATGGAAGGGGATCAAAGTATAGCAACCTTTTGTTTTCTGAATTATTGTCTTTGTTATCTTTTCGAAAAAAATTGTATCCCATCAATTGGTCATGACTTTTCCAATAGTATAATTACTTGAAATAAGTAGGACAATAGTAGAAAGAGTGATTTAAATACTGCTATAAAAGAGAGAGAAGAAGATGATGAGTGATCAAATCGAGGGAGAGAGTAAATAGGGGTCTATTCCCTGGTCTATATACGGCTATAAGAGGGTATAAGATTTTTTGGTGGGCAATGGAATCACCACTCTGTTTGCTTATTTCATTGTTAAAGGAGTTATCTTTAGCCATATGTCCACGCATTCCCACTCATCTTGGTTTCAATTTTTGCAATTTTATGCAAATGGAAAGGAACAATAAGAAAAGAGGTTATGTCTTGTGTGGAAATAACTACTAGTACTTGGTTATCAAAGGTTTACAAATATAAGTATGATAATATGATATCAACTTTTTGATGTTATTGTTGATGTGATATTGTTTGCTTAAGAGTTACTTTATTGGCATTTTTTTATAGAGGTAAGATAAAAAAACATTAGGAGACCCTCCGCTCGAGGGGAACTCCTAATGCATCTGTAACAAGGATCTTAGAAAGTTCAGGAGCATTACAAAGATCTATAGTAAAATAATCTGTAACTAATACATTTGCAATCCGATCTGTTTGCTCTATTAGCTTCGCAAAGAGATATGAGTAATGTTAAACGAATTGAAGTGTCGCATAAGAAATTGTATGTCTTTGATAATGGGCTGAATATGCCATGGAGCATTGCATGCATTCACAACATTCTCAATCCAAGTTAGGCGGCTTGTTGTAAACCTTTGTGAAGTGCAATTGCTTCAGCTATGAAAACGGGTGCCTGGCCAAGGTTGTAGGTCATGGTCTGTAATGCTTTTCTGTAGTGGTCTCTGCAAATGAATCCTGCTACTGCGCCTTGGTGCTTGACTTTATTGGCATCTTGGGGGCTCTGTAAATAATAAAGTTAAATTAAAAATCAAAGTTAAAGTTTTGTAAATTTAAAAAGAATACTTAAATTAAAAAATTTAAAGATAATATGGTTCATTCACGTACAATAACTATAATAAGTTTTCATAAATTCTAATAAAAAAAGAAAAGTTATGGCTAGTAATTTTATAATATACTTCCTCCGTTCTTTTTTAATTGCAACATATCTTTCTTACGAACTCCAATGAAAACTCTGACTATTAATATCGTTAATTATGTAAAACTAAGAATTATAAAAGTTGATATTTAAAAAATACATATTGAGACGAATCTAACAATATATAATGTCTCGTAATCTTCCATATTTGTCTACACAACCTTCTAGGTTCCAAAAGGTGTCGCTAGTGGTGTCAATTCAGTTAACCAGTTCAGTTCTGGTTCAAACCAAACAGTTCAGTTGACTTCAGTTCAGTTAATTCAGTTCATTTTTTCGAGATTAATTGATTCAGTTTAAACTTTTTCGGTTTCAGTTTCAATCCATACAGTTAATTCAATTTTCAGTTAAGTTCAGTTCAGTTTACAGTTGTCTTTTGGTTTGACTGGTACAGTTTTGGTTTAAACAGTTGACTTTTTACCTATTACTATCGGTTAAACAGATTATTTTCGGTTCGGATTGATTAATTTCAGTTTCTTAGGTAAACCCGCATCGACTCGGGTGAAACTTGATATCGGTTATGCCATGTACAACTTTTCCCTTCGGGTCTCGCTTCGGGTCAAGCCATTATTCATTGCAGGGAATTTCAACTCAGTTGAACTTTTGTCACATCGGTTAAACTTGTCGAAAACAACGATAGCACCAAGAGACGTATCTATATTTGTCTACAAAAGCGCATTTTGAAGTTGCTATATTTTCGTAAAATTACTTTATTAAAGGTTCAACATTTGGGCGATATTGAAAAAATCAATTTCAAATTCTTCATTATTCTATAGTTTTCCAATGTGTAACTATCAATGATGAATTGGTGATTGGTTGTGGTCAAAGATTAAGATGATGATTGAAAATGATGCATTAGTTTATAAATCAGTTAATATAAGTGGTTAATCATTAGGCTAATCGTCTTCCAGTGTATAATGGAATTTGAAACAAAAAACATCTACTTAAATAATCCAAGTATTTATTATTGTACATAATGAATGTGCCAATGGTAGCTGCTAAGCTAATTCAAAATAACAATACGATATTTGAGTTAATCGTCTTTATGTGAAATGCATTTTGAAACATAAAACATATGATTGAACTAATATGTAGTTATCGGATTAGATGGATGTATAAATATAAACATTAAGTTGATTCAACATAACTATATTATATTTAACTTAGTCATGTTTAATTTCAACTAATTTCGAAACTAAAAATATCTAATTGAATTAGAATAAGTTGTTGTCGGATGAGATTAATGAACAGACCAATGTAAGTCGATAAACTAATTCAAGATAACAATCATTTATTTGAGTTTGATAGTCTTTAAGTTAAATTCATTTCAGAACTAAAACATCTAATTCAATTGATGCAAGTTGTCATGGGATGAGATATATGAATGTACCATCAATCAGTGACTTATAATAAGTTGATAGAATCATACCAAGTATCAATCCTGCATTCAAGTTAATAGTATTTAAGTTAAATCAATTTCAAAACTGTAAACATGTTATTGAATTAGATTAATATGTGTCAATATAAGTCGATAAGTTTGTTAAGGATAACAATACTCCATTCCCAGTTAATCGTCATTAAGCTATATTCACTTTCAAACTCAAAACATCTACTTGAATTGAAACAATTTGTTATCCAATAAGAACAATGAAAGACTTATAACTATACACTTATATTATATAAATATAATAATAATCTTTGATGTATTCTCTTAACTTTCTACACATGTGAGTATAAACTAATAAATGATCAAGGTGATGATGATTTATAATGGTGAATGATCATAATTTAGTTATGATGATGATGATTAAATTCAATAAACACAAGCTAATACAATACGAATCGTCTTTAGGTGTAATGCATTTTGAAACTAATTAAAAACATTTACTTAAATGATTCAGAGTACTTCTTTGGACTAAATGAATGTGTCAATGGCAGTCGATAAGCAAATTTAATTTCTATTAATTTCTAATAATACTACTAATTTCTAAAGTTACTAAACTAATAATATTAGAATTATAAATTTAGAACACTCAAATCATAATAATATCAAAATACAATACTAGTTTATTAGTAGTTTAGGCCATTGATTATTTTTTGAGTGAAATGCCATTGATTTTTAAAAGATGAAAATCCAACCATTGATTAAGTTAGCAATCCATGTGATTGACCATTCTCAATTCTCATTGGTCAAAAAATATTGTCATGGATTATGAATTAAGACCATTGATTTGAGAAAGATCAAAATCCAACCATTGAATCAAGACCATTGAGTTCTCTCTCTAACCCTAAACCCTCCCTCTTTCGGTCTTTCCTCCCATCCTCAATCCTCTTCCATCTCTATCCCCTAACTCCTCTCACCCTATTTCACCACCACCACCACCACCACCACCACTTCTCTCCCCTGACTCCCTTTCTCTCGCTTCTTAACAGCAACATGAATCTTTGAATTCGTGAAATCTTCAAACTCAAAATCATCCGAATCAAAAACCCTAACATTACCATTATTATTATCATTATTATTCATATCATCAACAACAACTCCTCTATACACACAACCAAACCCACCTTCACCCAATCAAAAGACTTCTACTAAACCCACGAGTAGCCGATTTCAACTCGGCAAAAGTAAATGCTCTCGGATTGTTACAAACTCGTCGATTACGAGCTTTTCAATTTCGGTTGTTCCGCATAATTATACTATTAATTTTCCTAATTTTGTTTATCAATTGATATATACCGGCAAAAAAATAACGTATCCAATTCTTCACTTCAATTACACATCAACTACATCCCCAAACTCAATCTCATATACACAAAACTCTAACTTATACTTCTCACGACAAAAACAATTAGGTGTAGTTTATTTTATTTTTTTACCACAATAATTAGGGCTAGAAAAAGTAGACAGCCTCGGATCTAGTGAAACAGAAGAAGTGAAGAAAATCGGCGGATTTGAAGATGAATTTTCCAAAAATCGATGATGCATACGGATTTTAGAGAGAGAAAAATATGGGTGAAATTGGACTTGGAATACGCTTGTTGAAGGAAGTAGACGGTGGATCCGGTAAAATTATTGTTTGCCCCATCAATGGTGCTCTGGTGGAGGTTCGGAATTGGTGGATGCCATTCACCTAATTAATGTTCTCGACTTCTCTCGTAAATCTTATTGTTCTCCTTCAATCCATCCCTTCATATTCAAGTAATTTTCTTCCCCTCCCTTCTTATCCATTGATTTTAGTCATATATTATTAATTTGTTCAAACTCTTTTCTATTGGTTGAAATATGTGGTGTAAGATATATTTTTGGTTTGTGTTTCATTGTTTTCCACTTCTGATTTGGTGTGAATTTGCGATGTAGTGATATTTGCTCATTGATAAATCACTATAATTTTAATTTGTTAATTATCATTTTCTTTTTGGTTGAATTATACAATATATAATCAAATCTGGGCATATCGGTAGGTAATTTCTAGGTGATTGCTGCCCTTATGTGTTCCGGTTAATCTACATTTCTTCTCTCTACTTGCAATAATAATTTCGAAATTATGTCTTCTTCTATCTGAATTTATGTCTTACGAAAATGCGGTGGAAGAAGGTTCAAATTCGAGTTTTAATAAGGCAAAAGACGAGGCTTTTATGGGTTGATGCAATTATAAACATCTAACATCGACGAGAATTCTTAATGAATGCAAGTAAATTATTATCTAGCTATATAGTTTCAAGGTGAAATTATTTAGTTGATAAGAAATACTTATCATTTTTTTTTGTTGCACTTGTAGGTCCATGATAGCAAGGTCGAGTAGCAGACTAGCAGTAGCAGCAGCAAGTTCGTGGATGAATATGCAAGTACAAGCAGCAAGGGAGAGAAGGGAATAAGGGGCTAGATGGGGATGCTACCAATATTTTTAGTCATGTTACACCTTAGGCTAGAATTTTTATCAAAGTTATTAAATCGCCTTCCAATTAATTAGCAATTAAAGTGGGGTGTGTAATGGCGAAATATTAACATTTATTAATAAGGATGGATTCCATGAATTATATTTGAAGATTCATAACATTTCTTGCAACAAATGATGTTTTTGATTTATTGAATAGTTAGATAAATTTATGAGTAATCATAACGCCATAGTCCATACAACTATGTATTTTTCATTATTAACATACACAAAGGTCTTGTGTATTGAATTTTAACCATTGAGAATTCATCTTTTAATACAAATAGTGGTTGAAAGTTAAAATCATGTGCTCTTATCTTTGCCTAATTATACGCCAATAATTTAGGTAAATTAAAACAATGAAGAAATTAGGTGTTACATTTTGAAACGGTTTCGTTTGAGACAATTTTATTCTATACGGTTTGATATTGTTTTATTCGGTTTGATTCGGTTCGGTTTAAAACAGTTTTATTCGGTTTTATACAGTTCGATTAAAAACAGTTTTATTCGGTTCGATTAAAAACGGTTTTATTCGTTTGATTGATTCGATTAAAAACGGTTTGAAAGCAGTTTTGGTTAAATTGATTCATTTTCGGTTCGGTTCAGTTTAGTTTAAATCGGTTTTCCATGCGGTTAATTTTGAGTTTAATTTGTTTCGGTTGAGTTTCGGTTCGGTTTCGGTTCGAGTTAATTGCAGTTTACTTTAATCGATTGACTTATCGGTTTTTAACTTTTCGATTCGGGTCAATTCGGTTCGGTTTATTCGGTTCGGTTGGTCAACAGTTTACGGTTTAACCATCGGTTTTTAACCAAACCGACGGCGCTAGGTGTCGCAAGGGCCTGAATTACTTATTGATGTCCGATCTTTGCTTCCACATTTTATTACTTCATTTCCTCACTTATAGATTCTTCTACTTATTACTCCCTTCGTTCTCTTTTGTTCTTCCTAGTTAGAATCTTGACAATATTCACAATTGAAGATAATCCTCTAAATTATTTTCAACATATGAAAAAAAAATATAGTCATGTGGGGTCTTGTTTGATTCGTCTCAATGAGTACTTTATTAATATTTAATCATCATAATTTTTACTAATACATAATGAATATATTTATGGTCAAAGACGTGCATTGGCAAACATGGTAGTCAAAATTGGAAGAACAAAAAGAAACAGAGGGAATATATAATATATATATATTTAAGGTAAAATGAAGATCTCTTATAAGTGGATGGATGGGGGAATATCGAGATCCAACTTTATAAGGAGCAAAAATCAAACCTCTGTCACATAGGTGGAAATAGGGCATGTAGACTCTAATCAGTTGGGTCAACCTTGATTCTAACAATATATAAACGGTCATGTTAAAGTTTGACCTGTTCTTTTGGACTGAACTGGGCTGAACTGAACAGTCCGAGCGACTTGAATTGAAAGAAACTGAAATGCAAAGAGCAACGGAACCGAATTGAATTGAACCGAATAGAACGGGCTGAAAATAAGTCCAAAAAGAACATAGCCTTTGTCAAGTTTGATCATAAAAAGAAATACAACCAAAAGAGAACGGAAGAAGTACTAAACTAACACATTACGTACTTCTAATAGCTAATTGTCAACATGTTCTATGTGTAACAATACAATGGAATTTCTAATTACCCAATATAGTTCAATTTATGAACGAAGCAAGACTCCTTCGTCCATATGGGATCAACTTCATTCAATCTAGTACTTCCTTTGTTTAGAAATAGGTGCACCATTTCATATTTTTACGCTTCTTGATATGATTTTAAACATTAATATCTTTAATTATCAATAAGTAAAAATAATAGAAAGTTTATATTAAAAAAATATATAGTGGGGGAGAAACCAATAAGCTAAGATCTTATATGACTAATATTTTTCTAAAAAATAAATCACCAAAGACAATAAAAGTGTAAGATATGAATAGTAAACATTATGCAAATGGTGCAACTATTTATAAGCGGAGGAAGTATATGAGGAACGTCTTCTTCATTGGTGCAACCTTTTCGCCATCTACTTATTAGTATTGCAACTAGCATATATCTCAACTTATGCATGCTCCCGGTGTATATAGTACTCACCATCATTCAATGAATAATCTTGCAACTTAGGCCATGTTTTTTTGGACTTATTTCCCGGTTTAGTTTCTCGCGGTTCATCGGTTTAGTTCAGTTTTACTGCAATTTAGTTCGGTTGAGTTTCTACTCATTTAGTTCGAGTTCGGTTTAGACACTCTCTCATGTTCAACTTTCTCATGATTCAGCTCGGTTTCTCACTTAAGTTCGGTTTCCCCCAATCCAAAAGAACGGGGATTTGAATAAGCCCTCTTATTATTGTGGTTGCCTACTCGGATGCAAAATGCGTTGGATGTCATGATAGTCCCGATTAATCACCAGCTTTGCAATTTAACTTCAAAATAATTTGATATTAATACGTATTAAAGGGCAATATTGTAACTAATGCCCTATTTTTTGTAAGTTGAACTCAACTTAATTGAAGTGAGTTGAACCAAACTGAAATGGAAAATGTGAAATTAAAGTGGCTGAACAATTGAAACTAAACTTAAACTGTGCAAAAACAAAAATTGAGTCCAAGTCCTCCATTGAACCTACATTGCCTATAATGCCACTAAAACAATTTGGCTCAACCAACTTCTTTCATATCTTAATTATTTTCTTCGTCTTAATATACCTATGCAAGCATAGCATCTAAAAAACATGAAAATTATATATTAAGCATGTCGATATTTTTACTTAGTGACGTACTAACGGATTATTTTTTGGACATAGAACAAATTTAATCAGTTTATCCGTGTACATTTGAACTACATATGTAGGTCCAATTCTTTTGGGCTGAATTGAACTAAAAAATGTGAGAAAAACTAGCTAAATTTAACTTAACTTAACTCAACTGAAACTGTAGGCGTGTTTTTATTTCGCCTACGTGGTGTGAGCGCGTATTAGATTTGACTACCCCACTGTTAAGGTTTTATTGGAAATTGTTTTGTATTGAAAGAAGTCCCCAATTCTTTTTAGGAAGAATCACAAACCTAATTGGACATGGGGAAACCATAGGGACAAATTATCCAATGTAGATTTCCCCGTCATGACTCCATTGATGGTCAAAATGAACCAAAGATTGAGTTCGGGGGTGAGGGTACGAATATAGTCATAATGAACCACATTCGCCCAAAGTTGGTATCTACTAAATATCGATTCATTGCAGATTTTATGCCAAAGAATAATCAAATAACGTTTTAAACACCCTAAAATTATTTAGTCTAAGTAGGTTTAGGAAACACATAAAAGACTAATTTTAGTGACATGTTATTAGGCAATCAAATTACAGAGAACCTAGCAGGTGTTGTTTAAATTAATCTAATTAATATTAGAACAGGTTCTTTAGGTCTTGATTAGCAATAAAACATGTGGGTGATGAAAAGCATTAAAGCGGGACAATCATATAATAGGCATATAATGATCGGGCAAGTATAATAGTAATGAAAAATAAATAAAAAGAAAGAAAGGGATTAGAATATACAATAGAACGATTTTATACCAAAGATCTACATCATGAAACAAATGATTAGTAACTTCAGTATCAAAATAATTGATTCAAGGATCCTCGGGATTATACATATGCGGCTTAGAGCGAGGAGCGCAACGATCTTTAGGCGGAGCAATCGTGAAACCAAGAACGCCGTGATGAAGATTTGATTGAAAGTAGTTGAGTGTTTGAGTATTCGAAAGATGTTTCGGAGTATTCGAGAGAATTTTGTGTGCGTAAAATAATAATCCGAATAGCCGTCCGTAATTCATGAAATCACGGATATATATAGAGAAAGGGAGATGTGCGCTCCACGCAAGACTCGCGACAAGGCGCAATCCTATGTGGCAAGTCGGTACCACGCGTCGGGCGCACATTGGTGTGCCCGACGCAGCCCAACCCAATCGGGTGTAGGCACGTGTAAACGCGTTTTGAAAAGATAGAAAAAGAAAGTTGCGTCTCACACAAGACTTGCATCGACGCAGACTACGTGTGAGTCACAAAATCTACGTGTCGGCGCTCATTGGCTCGCCGATGCGAGTATGGCCAATGTGCTAGACGCACGTGGCGCGCGAGAGCAGCCCCTCGTCCGGCGCATATTCTGGAATATTCGAGCATATTTCATTGCGCGTCTTTCGAATATACTTTTTATCCCTAAAATTCCGGAGATGGAATTTTACGGATTAAAAAATCTGATTTATTTATCAAAGATAATAAAAATATTTACGAAAAATATTTATTAAAATAATAAATATTTGATTGGGCTTTTAAAATGGATTAAAACATTTATGAGCTTAAAATACAATTAATCATCGGGAACAATTAATTGGGCTTTAGAATATCATTTCGAAATACATTTTGGATTGGTTCTTTAAATTGCTCTTCCATTGGGTCGCGCTAACTAAGACCAAAGTATGTTTTATCATCGGATCCTTAAATGGCGAGACACGATTATGTGTCTACAGGAGCCCCCACTTTGACTGAGGTTCAGGAAACCGATAGTCAAAGTATACGGTGTCGGGACGGAGAACAATTCTAAACGCCTGCAGTTTAGAAGCGATCTTGTATACATCGGTCTCGCAAAACAAAGTTAGTATACAGGACAATAACCACAAGTAATCGATTACCTGCAGAAGAAGATGTTAGCGAGATAGGTGCAAACAACTCGGATAAGCACATAATGATGCGATAATGCAAACTTAGACTCTCTAAGGATGCATGAGACGCATGCAAGGATTAAGGTTATGCAAAGCTAGTACGTCATGTAAGGTCGGGGTTATGCAAGACTAGAATGTATGAAATGCAATGCAAGGTCGGGGGTTTTGCAAGGCCGCAATGCAAGGTCAGGGTTTTGCAAGGTCTGCAATGCAAGGTCGAGGATTTTGCAAGGCTAGAGGATGTGTAGAATGATAGAATGATCATAATTAGATAGAATGATTTTCAAAAATCGTTTTTGATAAATAATTGGGGTCCGTAAATGAGGTCCACGGATTTCAACTCTTCGGGAGTTTGATTTGAATTGGAGGCACCACCACATATAGGGAAGCCCCCACTTTGGGTGAGCTTAATCGAAATGCACTTGATCATATATTGCAATGTAGTTGATCGATATTTAAATGTAGTTGCTATGTCTTGAACATTGAAAGTTTCCACTAGGGATTGCATTGGGGATTCTTTTTTGGGAAGTTGATATAGACAAAGTCAAGCATCGCCGGGAAATCATGGGATTATCGGAGAGTCCTTCGGGGACAAGGAGAGCTTGGATTGGAAAATAAAAGGTTAAATTTGTGACTCATATGAATGTAGGTGGGAAAAGGTTTTGAAGAGGCTAGGTGCAGACTCGAGTCTATGTCGGGATCTAGAAAGAGATTATGCTCCTAAATTCTAGCAAATCAAATCATTGGACCTTGACTAATTTGATTTTATTGAAGTGGTCGGACCTCGAGATGTAAATTCCTACGATCCTTGCGAAATCAAACCATTCGTAGTTCCGGATCTCGATTTCTTTTTTATTATTATTATATTTTTTTTGGTAACTTTTGCCTAGACTACCCTTTCGGGTTTTCAACCTAGCGGGCTTGGACATATCTTGAAAAAGGAGTTAAGGTTGATACAAGGTTGAAAGGTTAAAGGCTTTAGGTTTGATGAAGGTTCAATTGGTTGGATTAATGTAGGACCATGGATTGGAATTATAGGTTAGGTTTGATGGGGTTGAAGGATTTGAATGAGGGGTAGAACTTGTGTGCAAGCCCCCTAGCTTGACCTTTTATATTCTTTGCCTTTGGATTTTTCTTTTTCTTTTCTTTTTTGATTTTTTCACTTTTTTTTTTTGTTTTTGCCCGACATTGAATTATTTTTTATGTAGTAAGGCTTGCACACAAGTTTGGTTGAGGGCATTGGATGGCTTGAAGGATATTTGTGGAGCTTTGGTTAATGGAGGGATTATTTGGCGAATGATGGTTTAATGGATTTTTGTTTTTCCTTGGTCGTATGAGGATGGCTTATGAAAGGTAATGGAAGGGAGAGGGGAATAACTCCTGATTCAAAGTATGTTCTCTTTTATATTTCAGATCTTTTTTACTTCAGATCTTTTTTATTATCGTTAGTCAAGTTCGTTAGGTGATTTAAGTTTCATCATTGAATTAAAAGCAAAAAAAATAATGATGGAAGGCCAATGAAAATGAAAATGAAAATAAAATTCTTTTATTAATCAGAAATAAATAGAACAAGGCTTATTGGAAATAAAAACCTAAATGACATAAACTCGACAAGAAAGGAAATGAAGGAGCTGGGGAGGGACTCTCCGACTCAACCTAGAAAAGTAGCGTTAAATGACTATGCCCCGGCGTTATTTAGGTACTGCCCAAGGGGTTGTTTGCGAGTGGAATTGGCAACCTACTGTCTTCAACCATATCCTGCAGGTGATTCTTTAAGGTCCAAAGACGCGGATGCTGGGTGTCCATTCCCTTTGTGGTACTTGCGGTAGGCATTTGGATCCCACCTCTTGGATCTATTCTCGGAGCAGGGGTCCGGAGTAGGGCAAATAGGTTGAAGTGTTCCCTTTGCATGAAGTCTAGTGAAGGATTCTTCTAAGGACATGCCTAAAGGTGCGAATGTTCTTTGAGGCTTTTGATAGCCTCTTTTTTCAGCAGCTATGGCATTGACCTCATTGCTTTTGGAGCTAGAATGGCCATTGTTACTCTTCTTGAAAGAGTTGTTGTTATTGTTGGAACCCTTATTCTTGTTGGCATGTACCTCTTCCTCAATCAAGGAAACCTACCTTATAGAGCTTCGTGAAAGACTCTATAGGTTGGAACTTGATATGATCCCCATACTTCGGCTTCGGTTTACGGATCACAAGTCGGACTTGATCCTCCCGAGATGGCATGTTAATCATTTGTGCAGGCTTTATCCCTTCATCGGTTAAGGAAGGTGACGAAGTCTTCGTTGGAGTTTTGTTTAGTTAACTTCAACTCACGAAGGAAAACGGGAAGCCGAGTATTGTAGATGTATTGTTTATGGAACTCTTCTATGATGTAGTCCCAATCATTCGCCTTGGCCTTATTCAGTGACCTGAACCACTTGGATGGATGTGCATCCAAGGTCAAGGGAAAGACATAAGCAAACGGGTCCTTGCTCATGCCCTTGAAAGCCATAGAGATGGAAAATGCTCAAGTGATCATTCGGGTCTTCGACCCCTTCAATTGTGGGGGTCACCCAATGTTACCTTTTAGGGAGCTTATCCCTTAGTTCAGGATCAATGATGTCATGGCCATGAGCCTCGACTCTCGAGTGCGGAATTGATCGCATCAATTGCTCGTGCTTTTCAAACCTCGCCTGTATTGGTTTTGATCGATGGTGGAGTGTCGCCTTGCTCGTCTTCTTGGGTTAGCTTCTCCCTCGGTGCCTTAATCTCTTTGTCTTTTCATCAAGACAAGAGTTCATCGGTGTGAGTTGAGCCATAATGGCACTGAATTATTCATTAGTATCCCCATTTCGAATGATGATTCGGAAGAGTCGGAGGATTCGTCTGAGAAAGTGAGGATGCGCTTGACGAGTTTGGGAGTAGGTCGACCTTGTTGCCTCGCTGTTGGACGTTCCCAAGTTATAATCTTACGAACCGTCCTGAACAGAAATAGAATGGACCTCGTAAATATTTAGAAATGACGCTTTCGAAATGAGAAATGGAGATGAGAAATGGGAAATGGAAGTGGAAATGGAAATGAAAATGGAAAGTGATTTTGAAGTGGAAATGGAAATGGGTTTCGGGACTGGTATAGACTTGACCATGATGGAGACATGGGCCTAACTATATGCAAATGCGGACATGGACTGGACCGGTTGTGCAAGGGCATCGAACCCTACAATTGGGTTTAGGAGTGACTAGACTTTGAACTTCAGGGTGAGCAAGCGAGGCTAGACTTTAAGGAAGGTTTGTCAATAAGGGGAGACTAGACTCACTAGTAGAATAATTGCTTATTCTTTGCGGTGGTATTCTTTGCGGTTTTACTCATACGCAACAATATATCACGTAAAAAGAAAAGGTAAAGTATAAAATAAAGATATTGCTGTTGTTTCGGCCAAAAACGCAGCAATATGGTTAACGGAAAATTTTTGAAAAAAAATTGACTTTTTTACTAGATATATTGCTGCGGTTTCTTGCAAGAACCGCAGCAATATATTACAATAATATTAAAAAAATAATATTTTAATATATTGTTGCGGTTTTTGCTAGCAAAAACCGCAAAGAATATGTCTCGATTCCTTTTTTAAATTAATTAATTATAAGGAGGCACCCACCCAGCTAGGGTTTCTTTTAAACCCATTCCGTCGTTTTTTTTTATTTCGGTCTCTCTCCTCACTCCTTCAACGGTTCAACTCCTCTTTCTCCTCTCTCCTACTCTTCATCATCTTCGTTCTTCACTCACCACTCTCATCCTCTCACCCTCAATCAACTCACTTCGCAACGAACGATAAGCATCTGGGTTCAAGCTTCGCGACGTCTCGGGCCGCGTTCGTCGCCGTCTCTGAATTCCTTCAACTCTCTTCGTCGTTCGTTCGACATCAATGGCTTTAAATTTAGTTTCCAAATCTCGTCGGTCTTCATTCTTTCCCTCTCATTTCAGATCTGCGATTTTCTGGATGGTTGTGCGATTTTCATTTTTCTCGGTCGGCTCGTTGTAAGTCTTCCTCTTCGTTCATTTTTTTAATCTAATTTTTTTTAATTTTGTAGATCTAATTTTCGTTCTCATTTTTTTTGAGAATTTCCTCTTCTCCGGCGAGTTAAAGTGCTCGTGAAGCTAATTGGCAATGTAAGTTTGTTGTACTCCGGTGCCGCCGGCGAGATTAGGGCGTTCGTGCTTAAGGATCTTGTTATTTTCGTTTTCATTTTTTTTTTTTGTTAATTTTTTGTATTTCATTTTTTTAAGAGTCTTAAGGATGCTGTTATTTCTGGTTTTGTGGATTGTACTCATCTTTTTTCAATTTAATTTTTTGTTAATTTTGTAGATCTAATTGAATATGTATTTTAGGTTTATGGTGAATTAAATTAATTTGTATATATTTTTTAGATATCATTTGTATATATTTTTTTAGATCTTATATATGTCTATTTTTTGATTTCAACATAAAAATTATAAAGTCAAATGTTGTAGTTATGTAATTTGTCAATTAATTTGACGCTTGAATGAATTCTAACAAATTTGGTTGTGGTTTTGAAAATGTTGTGTGGGTATAGACGTGTAGTACTAATATATGGACATTATAAATGTATAATTTTTTTTTTAATAAAAAAAAACAACCTATTGCTGCTGTTTTTACCAACAACATCAGCAATAGGTTACTTTTCAATTATTTTTTTTGTTATTGACACTACCTATTGCTGCGGTTTTGGCCAAAAACTGCAGCAATAGGTTAATTACCTATTGCTGCGCCTTTAATTGATGCGCGGCTAAAACCGCCGCAATAGGCCATTTAATGACCGCAGCAATAAACAATTATTCTACTAGTGACTCTTAACTTAAGGCAAGCGGGCTAGGCACCTAGACTTTGAACTTACGGGTGAGCAAACAGGCTAGATAACTAGACTTCGAAACTTACATTAGACTAAGCGGGCTAGATTCAAAAATTGCCTATGGATTTACGGGATGCTAGACTTTGAACTTACGGGTGAGCAAGCAAGCTAGACAACTAGGAAGGACAAACTCTTAACTTAAGGCAAGCAGGCTAGGCAACTAGACTTTGAACTTACGGGTGAGCAAGCAAGGTAGACAACTAGACTTCGGAACTTACATTAAACTAAGCAGGCTAGACTCAAAAATTGCCTATGGACTTAAGGAATGCTAGACCTTTAACTTACGGGTGAGAAAGTAGGCTAGACTTTAAGGGATGAACTTTTATAGTCCTAAGACTCGATTTTTATAGTCTGAAGACTGACTAGGGCTTACATGAAGATGCAAACTAGACCTAGGATATGATTTGACATATAGGTTTGACTTGGACTAGGATTGGACTTAGAATGGAATAGACTGGGATTAGACTTGGACTGGGCTTGACATAGACTAGGGTTCACATAGAGATGCAAATGGGCCTAGCTTTGACTTGAGCTAATACACTAGTGGAAAAAACATCAATTGCTCCGGTTAAAAACCGTATAAATGCTCCGTATTTGACCCGTAGCAGGCGTCATACGAGCATTTGAGCATTTAGCAAATGCTCCGGTTTGAAACCGGAGCATTTAGTCTCTCAAATGCTTCGGTTGTATTAAAAACCGGAGCATTTGCTGTTTTTTTTTTTAAAAAAAAAATTGCTGCATACAGCAACAAGCTACCATGGTGAGTAGTGATTTTAAATGGACAGAAGGAAAAAGCAAACCAAAAAAACAAGGCATAAATAATTAGAGCACCAAGAGATCTAAGTCGTGATTCCTAAGAAATCCATATGACTAAGAAAAACAACCTCATGAATTTCCTAAGATAAATATAGAATTAGCAAGTCTTCTCATAACCTGGAACCAAAGATATAAAACCTTTAGGATGCTCAATTGTAAAACGTCGAACTATCTGAGCTAGACAAAATATAGGATTAGCATGCACTATCCTAAACCAACACCATACTTAGGCTTTTATTAGCTCATCTCGAACTCAAACAGAGAATCAAGCAGCCTCTCCATATTCTCGACTATTGGTTTCGTCTTCCCTTGAAGCTATTACCGGTAGTCGTAGACAAAAATCATCGGCATTGATGCAATGACTCACAACAAGACAAAGGAAATTTTTCTTTCAAAAAAAAAAAACTAGGACACAACCAAGTTCGACTTTGTTATCAATAGTGGAATCAAACACACATTTTGATATTTGTGTCCGGTTGCAAATGAAATTATCGTAATGAGCAGTGCATGAAAGAAAAATGTATACATCTGGTATTCCAGTCACCTGATGACAGAAGTGGGTTAAACCAGCAAAACAAAAAAAAATTCTCATAAACTCAGTATATAGATTTTGGTGCTGACAATTTAAGTGGTGTAATTAGATTGAAGTTTCATGTTCTTAGGTAATTCAATGTTACGCTTGTCAACAGTTTGAGATGAAAATGGAAATATACATTCCAAAAGATAGGAAAACGGGAATGTAGGACGTTAAAACAAACCATGCACATTCACTAAACCACAATCCAAAAAAAGGATAATTCTGAACAAGGGCTTATAGTCACGACAATGCTACCAAAATAACATCTAAATGCCAGAAATTGAGTGAAAAAAGAAGCTTTTCATAGGGCTTAGTCATCTAAGACGAGAGAAACATGGTAGCTCCTTTAACAGAATTCATCTGCAATCGGAAACTAAACTATAAGGCCTGAATATGCAGTAGAACCATACCTATCAAAAAATTATCTATTGACTCACAAATTGCATTAAAAAATTTTGTACACCAATCAAGTAGAACACTAAAAATAGCTATGAATTAATAAGGGGAGAGGAAGCAAAATTAGCAAATGAACTATCAAGAACTTAATAATTGTCCCTCTTATATCATATAAATAGCATCCTAAAAAGCAAAAATTAAAATAGAAACCAAACACATGAATGATAATGGTACAGAAGAATCAAAATTTTCATGCATGTCAATGTAAAATCTGCTGCCATATGTAACTTTGTAAAATAAATCTTCTACAATGAAATCAAGAAAATCACATGTAATGGAGAATCAAGAATAATGTTTGACAATGATCTTAGGCACAAAACAACAGTGACCAATATGCAGGCCACAAGAAAGCAAATAGAATAAGTATAAGAAGAAAAGAGAGGCATGAATACTAGTATAAACAACAGTGCAGGTTTACGAGACCTTGGGTGAAAATTCTTCTCCATTAAGATTATGGGCTGCTTCTACGATGTGTCTCCTCAAAGCAGACGAACACCCTCCTACATAAAGTATCATTCTTAAGGATCATGATTAATAAATGTGATGGCACCAGTTTGCATGAGCACTAGTATAAACAACAATTATTTAAAAACTGGCTCCATAATGCATACCTTGCTACTTCCCCATTCTCTTGTCTTTTATTGAAGCAACCTCCAAGACCTTTCTCTTCAAATAATGGTCGAATCTGATGAGAGCAATCATAATGTAACTATGCCATAGATTGGAAAAATAACATAATTAGGCAGCAAAGTAAAACAAGCTACAAGTACAAGTTACAAGTCAAGTGGTACTATGTATATATGTACTAGTTCCCACCAATTATATGCTTCTGATATTCATTTCTTATTGACAACAGACAATTTAGTACTATGTTCTAGAAAAAATACTGAGCTTTCAAAAACAATCAAACAATTTGAAAGGCAAGGGTGAGATTGCAGATATCTAAATCTCCCCTCAACGTTGAAGTTCACTAATTGATTTAGGCAATAAAAGAGCTACATGCAGTAAAGTAACAAGCGCTCAGACTACTCATTACCAGATCTCTCATGGGGGATTGGGAAGATAGAGAGCCAACCTTCATGGATCTAGATAGAGAGGCTCCAGGAAGGAGCTTTCAAAAACAATCAAACAATTTGAAAAAATTTGAAAGGCAAGGGTGAGAGTACAGATATCTAGATCTCCCCTTAACGTTGAAGTTCACCAATTGATTTAGGCAATAAAAGAGCTACATGCAGTAAAGTAACCAGCCCTCAGACTACTAATTACCAGATCTCTCATGGGGGATTGGGAAGATAGAGAGCCAACCCTGTTGGATCTAGAAAGAGAGGCTCCAGGAAGGAGCCAGAGTATTACCTAACCCCACCCACCGCAAAATATATATAAAGAAATTAAAAAGAAGGTTTGGCAAAAGTAACAATTGCACAAGAACAATAACTACAAAAATAGCTAACAATCCATAAACACACAAGAATGATCCAAAATCATTCTAAAAAAAGGAGTATAAATAGAACTAAAGAGCATCACAGATAAACTAATACCTGCAACAGGTTACTTGAGCAGGTACATACCCAAAAAAGCATTGAGTTTAATCTCAAATTGCTTGATCGAATACATCCCTCTGACTAAAAATAGTTATCACATCGTCATAATCCCTGATAATTACAAAGAGAACCCTTTTTGATAGTTGTGCCAACATTATCCTCCTCCATTAATAGTTTGGAAAACATGCACATCCAGAAGCTGTATATGTGATTATTAATTCGAGATGGTAAACCATCAACTAGTGGTTTCTATCCATATCTCCATTCTCTTGTATTTTACTACTTTACAATTTGCACTTTCACAACTAAGTCAAATAACAATTAAAATTTAAACCTCACCAAAGCACCAACTAAGTCAACTAAGAAATCAAAAACAAACAATAAAGTTATTAAAATCAGCAAATTGTAACAAATACAATCACCTCAATTCGTCTAAGGAGAATCAGTTTCGGGATCTCCAAAAGGAAAACCACATCGTTAAACAATCAGGCCTTCAAAATTATCATTCTCAGCGATCATAACTTGAACTAAAACAATGTGGTTTCAATTGAAGTTCAACATACATAATCAAGAGCAAGAAGAGGTTTAATTGCGATAACTATGGAGAATTTGAAGTGGAAGCCCAAATCTGATTTGAAAATATCGAAATTGATCAATCAAATACACAACACAGAACACAATATAATAAATTGGCCTAAGTTGATCTCCCTGAACCATTCTACTATTTCGCCAGTTTCATCAATCAAATAAAAGATCGAAACATCAACAATTATTCACAGAATTAAGCAAAATCAAACGAAAGAAGTCCAAGATAAATAGAGAAAACGACCTTCCGGCGACGTGTTCTAAACCCTAACTAAAGAAACTCCCTTGGCATCTGTGCTCACAGCTCTTATAGAAAGTTGTTGCATTTTCCGAGCAATAATTCAGTTCAATTTCAGAGATTGAAACCCTAAAATTACGAACGATTGACCATTTGTCTAAATCAACGGGGCTTCTTCACAATGATGAGAGAGAGAGAGACTGCATGATTTCCTCGTGGGGTGATTTCACATGTGTAGCATAGGAGCGAGAAACGGGTGAGGTGAGGAGAGAGAAAGAGGTTAGGTGAAGAGAAATGGCGAGAGGGAGATAGATATGAAGAGGGGAGAGAGAATAGTAGGGTTTCAATGAGTATTTGTGAATCTCATGATGCAACCAATTGAACTGCGGCGAGGGGACCTTGGGAAGGAGGGATGACGGAGGGATGGAGGGACGGCGGAGGTTTCGATTGAGAGAGCCGAGGGACTTGGGAGTGAGAGAAAATAATTACTGGGGAATGACATGAGGAGAGACAAAAATTATTTTAGTAAGTAAGTGCGAGGTTTCCTAAATTGAGGGGAGGGTCCAAATGCTCGGGTTGACTTGTCAACAGGAGCATTTGACATCAAATGCTCCGGTTGACTGGTCAACCCGAGCATTTGTGAAATTTTTTATTAAAATTTTCACAAATGCTTGGGTTCATTAGTCAACCCGAGCATTTGATAAGTAGCAAAAGCAGTTTTTTCCACTAGTGATATGGGCCTAGAATGAATGCAAGTGGATTGGATTGAATTGGATTGAAGGTGTTTGGAATGGGCTTGGAGTTTTCGAAATTCATTTTTGAAAGGAACCCCTTATTTTGTCTTTTGTTAGGAAAAGATGATGGATTAATTTAGAATTTTTTTTGTAAATGTCGTGTATGATGATTGTTTAGTAAATGCTTTTGAAAAATAGTAGAACAGAAAAGGGTGTAGGATTGATTTTGAGAAATGTAAGTTTTTGAAATTGCTGAATATGGTAAGGTAATATTGACAGGGAAGATTAGTTGAACCGGAGGGAGAAATTGGGAAGAGGTAGACATGCATGACAACTCTAACTCTACAACGACCCTTTAGATGCATTTTTTTAGCATAGACTTGACCTTGCATGAAAAGACTGATTTTTTATGTTGAATTAGGTGGGACTCCTAAAATGACCAAATTACGCGAATGCAGACAGACACACATAGGATTGAACATAGGATCGACAATTACGACGGCTAAATTGACGAAAAGAGCGCGATTGCTGCGCGCGGCGCACATCCATGCGTCTGGCGCGGGAGTGGTGCGCCAGGCGCAACTTAATGCGCTTAGCGCACTACTCCCCGACACGTTTTCGGGGATTTAGGCGACGAATCGGCCCATTGACGAAGTTTTGCTTGTTTTTAGACGCGGTTTTTAGGAGATTACGCATAATAATGGCGAATTGACAGATAATAACAGGCAATAATTGCAATCACGGGGCAAATGTCATATAACATGGATGCAAAAGTTCCAACCTAAAGTCCAGTTTTATGTTTGAAACTACTGGTCGCAGGTTTAGGTTCAGTCTGAAAGGGTACATGACTAAGAGGTTGGTCCCACACTTCGTACCCCTGCTTAAAGAGGTGGTCACGTGTAAAACGCACTCCAGTCTCAAGTCAGGAACAAGAGAACAATGCCATGGTTGGATAGGTTTGCTTATGACTAAGATCCAACACTATCGCTCGGGAAGCTTTTGGAAGGACAAAGCGCAACCCCCGGGGTGACCTCACACATAGAACATGTGCTAATGAGGTAAGGTAGATGTCCTTATGGTGGCTGAACAGTAGCTATGCATATGCAAAACTGTATATTATTATAAGGCATAAAAATAAGAATGAATCGTATTTTTTAAGTTTCACCCACTCATTTAAAAAATTATTATTTTTTAGATCCTCCCTAGTGGAGTAGCCAACTTGTAGGCGTGTTTTTATTTCGCCTACACGGTGTGAGCGCGTATTAGATTTGACTACCCCACTGTTAAGGTTTTATTGAAAATTATTTTGTATTGAAAGAAGTCGCCAACAATTTTTTTAGGAAGAATCATAAACCTAATTGGACATGGGAAAACCATAGGGACAAATTATCCAATGTAGATTTCGCCGTCATGACTCCATTGATGGTCAAAATGAACCAAAGATTGAGTTCGGGGGTGAGGGTACTAATATAGTCAAAATGAACCACATTCGCCCAAAGTTGGCCTCTACTAAATATCGATTCATTGCAGATTTTATGCCAAAGAATAATCAAATAACGTTTTAAACACCCTAAAAATATTTAGTCTAAGCAGGTACAGGATACACATAAAAGATTAATTTTAGTGACATGTTATTAGGCAATCAAATTACAGGGAACCTAGCATGTTGTTCAAATTAATCTGGTTAATATAAGAACAGTTATTTAGGTCTTGATTAGCAATAAATAACATGTGGGTGATGAAAAGCATTAAGCAGGATAATCATATAATAGGCATATAATGATCAGGCAAGTATAATAGTAATGAAAAATAAATAAAAAGAAAGAAAGGAATTAGAATATACAATAAAATGATTTTATACCAAAGATCTACATCATGAAACAAATGATTAGTAACTTCTATATAAAAATAATTGATTCAAGGATCCTTAGGATTATACCTATGCGGCTTAGATTGAGGAGCGCAACGATCTTTAGGCGGAGCAATCGTGAAACCAAGAATGCAGTGATGAAGATTTGATTGAAAGTATTGAAAGTAGTTGAGTGTTTGAGTATTCGAAATATGTTTCGGAGTATTCGAGAGATTTTTGTGTGTGTAAAATAATGATCTGAAAAGTCGTCCGTAATTCATGAAATCACGGATATTTATAGAGAAAGGAAGACGTGCGCTCCACGCAAGACCTGCAACAGGCGCAGTCCTACGTGGCAGGCGCACGTTGGTGTCCCTGATGCAGCCAGCCCAATCAGGTTTAGGCACGTGTAAACGCGTTTTTAAAAGATAGAAAAGAAAGTTGCGTCTCATACAAGACTTGCGTCAGACGCAGGACTCTGTGTGAGTCACAAAATCTACGTGTCAGGCGCTCATTGGCTCGCCTGACGCGATATGGCCAATGTGCTGGACGCACGTGGCGCGCTGAGCGCCGCCCCCGCGTCCGGCGCCTATTCCGGGAACATTCGAGCATATTCCATTGCGCGTCTTTTCGAAGATACTTTTTATCCCCGAAATTCCGAAGATGGAATTTTACGGATTAAAAATCTGATTTATATATCAAAGATAATAAAAATATTTACGAAAAATATATATTAAAATAATAAATATTTGATCGGGCTTCTAAAATGGACTTCAAATATTTTATGGGCTTAAAATATAATTAATCATCATGAACAATTAATTGGGCTTTAGAATATCATTTCGAAACACATTTTGGATTGGTTCTTTAAATTGCTCTTTCATTGGGTCGCGCCAACTAAGACCGCGGTATGTTTCATCATCGGATCCTTAAATGGGGAGACACGATTATGTGTCTACAGAAACTGTGTCCAAAAGAATAAGGTTGTAATAGGTTTATATTTATATAATATAAGGATAAATATGTTAATTAATTCATTGTTTTAGTTCTTAGTGTACATCTCTTAAATACTATGGGAGTAGAACTCCCACTCTCAAAGTGTCTGCCCGCAAACCCAGACCGGATTAACTTGCGAGAGGTTTCGGTCTGGAAGGGGCCTTCATCTTACCATGGGGTCTCCGGTGGGAGCCCCCAAAAAAATTATTAGCTTATTATTTTTTGTTGCTTATAGCTTTTTACAAGGAATGACACAAGTTATTAAGGGTTCGGTTTGCAACTCACTGTTGGAGTCCCTTGGAGACTCCAATAAAGGTACCAAGTTAATTTTTTAGGTAGGAGGTACCAAAGTCAAGGGTAAGTTGATACTAAATCACGGTTAAGTTGGTACCAAATCAATATATATATATATAAAGGAGGAACTTTTCGGGAGCATAGGGAGCTCCTCAAGATTTCGAGCTCATAGAGCGCGCCACATAGGATTGCCACGTCATCAATTTGAATCAACAACCTAAATTATTATATCATGAAAATTGTGTATAACTTTTGCTACGTAATTCGGAATATTATAATTTTTGTACCATTGGACAGTGCTCGAAATATGCTTCGAAATAAGATCCATTTATAATATAGTTGTACAACTTATGAAATATAGGGCGCCGTGTATGATTGTCATGTCATCAATTTTTATTTTTATATTTTTTCTAAAAATAGAGTTCTACATAGATTTAAATAGAGTCTTGGATAAGCAGAATTTAGAGTTTCGTTTTGAATGAACAACCTAAATTATTGTATTATGTAAATTGTGTATAACTTTTGTTGCCTAATTTAGAATATTATAATTTTGTACCATTAGATAGTGCTCGAAATGTGCTTTGAAATAAGATCCATTTACAATATAGTTCTACAATTTATGAAATAGAGAGCACCACTTAAGATTACCATGTCATTAGTTTTTATTTTAAATATTTGAAAAAAATAGAATTCTACATATATTTAAATACATAAAAGGGTTATGAATAGGGGGAAATTAGAGTTGCGTTTTGAATAAACAACCTAAATTATTATATTATGTAAATTGAAATTTAACTTTTGTTACCTAATTCAAAAGATTATAATTTTTTGGATTTTTTAACTACAATAATATAAACTTTTGCCCGTTCTCTCGCAATAATACAAACTTTTGATTATTTTTTAATAATACAAACTTTACATCAAAATTCCTCCAAGAGGGTCAAGTTGACTTATAACCGGTAAAACAAGTCAAAAAAAAATTACAAAATGATCTTTCTTCTTTGTCCCTCCTCCCCCAACCCCCCACCCACCTGAACCACCTCAGCTAGTTACCTCCTACAACAAGTTAAAAATCGGTATTGTCCTACTGGAGGAATTTTGATTAAAAGTTTGTATTATTAAAAAATAATCAAAAGTTTGTATTATTGCGAGAGAACGGGCAAAAGTTTGTATTATTCTTGTTAAAAAATCCTAATTTTTTTACCATTGGAGAGTGCTTGAAATATGCTTCAAAATATGATCTATTTACAATATAGTGTTACAACTCATGAAAATATATTAAATTAGATGAATTATAGGACATTATTTAGTCTTTTTTTTAGATAAATATAATAATGGCTATAAGTATTAAGTATAGTGTATTATATGTGATTATAACATTTGATTATAGGTCCAATTTACAGGATTAAATATATTATCTTTCAAAACCTCAACCTTACTCAACTAAACTAAAACAATATAGTATTGCAACAAAATTTATTAACTAAAATCTATAACGATAAAGTTACATATTAGAGTTTTGGATTATGTAAAAATTAGAGTTTGATTTAAATAAAACATACTTAGAATATTATAAAGAGCTCCACCTAAGCATGACATGTCATTCTTATCAATTTTTAAGAAAGTGTTCTTTCTGACCTGCATCAATTAAATTATTACCTTCTACTTTCTTAAAGTATCATTAAGGTATTATTCATGTTAAAACTGTATTAGCTATTGTTAGTCATACCTGTTATTGGGATACCATTTAATTGGTTTGGACATGGTTTTTAAGGAAATAAAAAATGGGTAGTATAAGGCAATTCGGGTAATTAATGATGGTTTTATTAGCATAAAGTAAAGGTAATATTGTCAACTGTACGAAAGTGGAATGGTTCCAAAACATGAAACTACCTAAAGTGGTAATTGTTGTAATAGAAAAAGAACGGATGAAGTATGTAAATACAATGATCTTGAAAAATCTCATTTTACAACAACACAAAATCAATTATAATTTTAACAAAAAATTTGTAATAAAATAAAATAAATAACAACCCGTGCAATGCACGGGCTTCAAAGTTTTTTACTTTGATACCAATACCAAATGTCACAAGTTAACAGTAATAAATTATTCTAATAAGTTTCGTAAGTCTCATCCATGCTACCTACAGTAAAATCTGTAATTATATATGCCAGGTTCAGTAATCTGTAATTATTTAGCATTTGCAAAAGTAGGTTTCAGCCAAGAAAAAGGGCAAAAAAAAAGAAAAAGCTGATAAAGCTAGTGGGACACTTCGAATGTCTCTTCTCTCTCCTCTTTTTTTTTCCCTAATTTATCTTTCTAGGTTTATGAGGCTAAGGTGTAGCCTATTTATTGACTACTACAATTTTCACTCCCAAGGTGAGTACGTCCATCTTTTTAGTACACCAGCATATCACCAATTCACCATGGAAATTTTTTGCTCCAATTTGATCCGTGACCAACTATGTCGCCTTCGCATTTGTCTCCATTCGTGCATGAATACAATTCTTTTGCTGCAAGGTGGTGATGTTTTGAATCCAAATCAGCTAAATTAAATTTAACTGAAGGTTGAACAGAATTGAAAATAATCTAATGATAGTAATTAATATAAGGAAAATGTTATATGTAATCCTAACTAAATACATTTCCTCAAATAGTATTATTTGAAGAATTAATGATACAATCACACGTCATGACGTCAATTGATATAACTAATGATAGTATTTCCATTTTTAACTTCTTATATGTTGCCCTAAGGGCTACATATAACATTTCCCTTAATATAATGATATAATTCTACTGATACCTTTGTTTTTGACAGGTAATTCTACTGACACTTAATAATATTTATTCGATATAATATAAATATTGATATATATAAAACAAATATAATGTTAATAATAATGATTTTAATTATCGACATTCATCATTGACAAGAAAAATTGAAATGGCATTTGGTGAGTTGAAAAGAAGGGGTAAGGCGTTATATAATATGTCTCACATGTCACAAAAGTATCAAACGCCAATTATATCATTTCCTCTTTCAAGCTTCATATAATTCATACGGATGCACACACTTGGAATACCAATTATGCAATACAACATGATGTAGATAATGAAAGAAGAATAGATTTGAACTTATTATATGAAGGTTGGAAGGTTATCATGTTAACAATGCAAAATGATTTAGGAAAATTTTTTTGTTGATTTAATGGTATAGTGAGAATGAAGGCGAAGTAGAAGAAAATGATAAGGAAAGAGAGCATAAGGAAGTAGGCGATCAAAGAAACAAAACGATGTAATATAAGTCAATTACTTTATGACAAAAATTATGATGTACTTATATTAAAATATTATTCCATCCTACATCACAAATTTGAAAATGAGTTGGGCCAAATTTTCTACCCAAATATAGACTTAAATCTCGTACAGGTTAGCCCGGTCGATTAGCTACATACATACAATATCATTTGGGAGTAGGAGAGAGGGGTGAGCTAAGGAGAATTTCCACTCTTAAAGTGCCTCTATCTATCAAAATTTAATCCTATGTATAACCTTATAATTGTAAGATACAAACTTTTATCACAAGACGAACAAACTTTGTATAATTGATGTATCTGTCATTCATTAAGTTAATCCCACACATATGTACAACAAATCTCAAGAAGACATCCAATCACTGTGATTTAGAGGTTTACCATAAAGGGAAAAAATCAGATGCTCCAACTCCATCAAAGAATGTAAATATTATATTGAACTATTTTCACTGTAATTTTTTTTTTTTGACAACGGGGGAAGAAATATTTTCACTGTAATTGAAGACAAATTAAAGTGGATGGTTTTAAAGCCCTTTGTGGATAACCAATTAAACTGAATGAGCTTTATAGTTTTTGCTCTCTATCTAATCAGCTAACAGCGGTATATTTCATATACATACCTTTTCTGCTTGCAAGGGTTTAAGAAATTACCTCACATCTTGGGGGAAAATTTGCTAAAAATAATTACATTAGTATATGCACTTACTACTTGATAAATTTGATTGAACTGAAAACGGGTTTGGACAACCCAATAAGGAGAGTTCGGTCATATTAAAACCAATTGGCAATAGTAGGAGTAACTCATTTGCTTTATAATGTGATGCTTTCTCTTCACCTTCTACAATAATGTGGGACGTTCACATAAGCACAACGAACAAAGGGTATAAGACTACTTTATCGGTCTCTCAATTATCTAAGAGTATAGTTACTTCTTACTTGGGCTGAACTCTACTTGGGTGTATTTGTCCCATCAAATATAGACCCAGTAATTTGTAACTTTACTTTGGATGGGAACTCCAACTCTTGTACTTTTAATAGTCACAATCACAAAACTCACAATTTATAAGGTACTGTATACCATATTGTAGACACTATCGGAGCTAGAGGTGGGCATGGGTCGGGCCAGCACGCGGGCCGGCCCGGCACGAGCCCGCTCGAGGCCCGGCCCCGGCCCGTTGTCCGCTACGTGGGCCGTGGGCCTGTCATGGACAAGAAATTTTATTTTAGGCCCGCACCGGCACGAGCCCTTTATATGGCCCGCGGGCCGAACGCCCTTTCCTTTGTTTTTTAGCCTAAAACGCCAAGAATCCAAAAAACAACATAAAACACGGCAGGCCAGCCCGGCAGAGGCACGAGCCCGGCCCGTGGACAAAATCTAAAAATTACAGCCCAAGACGGCCCGTCATTCACGGGCTCGGGCCCGGCCCGTCATTTTCCCTAGCCCTGCGGGCCGAGCCCGTGAACAGGCCCGACCCGGCCCATGCACAGGTCTAATCGGAGCCAATCTAGTTGATATTTATAAACTGCATGCAGGATTACCACATTTATTTTTAAACTAATTTTTCATTTCCTTAACCCTTTTAATTCTTATTAGATTTGAATAATCCCATTCTATTGATATACTTCCTCTGGTTTTTATGCAACATTTAGCTTTGTAGTGAATGTATTAAAACAATCAAATGTCGCAACTAAAAAAAAAAGGTAGTATATTTAAAACTACTTTTTAAAATTTTGCATGAGCCTATGAGATGATTATTTTGATCTGCAAAATAAATTTTTAAGGGTGTCACAAAAATGTGTTATACTTTTTCTATTAGCACATAACTACTTTAGATAAGTACTGTTAGATACAAAGTAATTGCAAACAAAAACGAAATTACAGAAACTAGACTAGGACGAGTATTTCTATGTCCTTACGATAATATTAGCCCCACTATTACGCTGATGGGATTAGCGCTAATTTACCCCCAGGATTCTCTAATCTAAGAATGGATTTACAGCAATTTATCCATCCTCCATGAACATGGTTGAGAGCATTTTGAGAGGAAACGTATTGTTCAGGAATAACAGAAAAAATGAAAACTGATTACAAATAACGTTCTGCCAAAAAATATTTATTGAGATAGAATCGGATGGCGGTTATAGAAAACTCACAATTGAATTTTATCCCAAAAAGCGAAAAAAATAATTAAAAGATAATGATTCGGCGAAAATTAAATGCTAATAAAGACTTTTTAGTTAAGTGCTAAGTGCTAGTCTTTTGATTAGAAATATACAAGTATATTAATAACTCAAATACAAGCACACCCAAGCCCAAAGCTCCACTTGGCCCAAGTAGTTAAGCATTTGTCCAATTTAATATAACTAACACAAGAGTTAATATAAAGACTTCAACAACCTATTCCTTCCATGTGGGACAAAGACCCACACTCAAGCTTTCCACCTCTCTAAATACATATTGAAGACTACTAGTATATTCCAACAAGTACTTGATTTAACAACTCTTCATTAGTGGGCATGATATTCAATAATGGGTGTCGAATGATGCAACAGATATACATCTTTACATTGATAATATGAACGAAGAATTTCATTAACTTTTTTTAATTTGTTCATATTCTAAAAGGAGCGGAAAATTTTGTGTTCATTTTGTAAAAGTAGCTCAAAAACAACTCAACAATTTGCTGATTTTAGTTGATAATTCGCTTATTTTATTAACCAGAAAAATTAACATTGGATTGTTTTTCTCATTTTAGAATCAATTTTACTCATTTGTAAAATCAACATTAAATATACATAAGCCTTTTTTTTTTATCATTTTATAAAAAAATTTCTCATTTGAGATCCATCTTTAGTCATTTTATTAAAAAATTGCTCATTGTAGAAAAACTTTTGTAAAATCAATCTTCATGCTTTCAGGTCAATCCATGTCAGTGTCCTCTTTACACATAGAGGAAGAAGATAATTGTCGCTTAATCAAAGAAAGAGAACAAAAAGGTTGGTAATAAACTAATAATCAAATATTATTTCACTTGGGTCACTTGACCAACCTTTCTAGGATTCCAATTATTTTTATGACCTTCATCTCTTCATAAAGTAAGCCGCTTAACATCCTTAAACTAGTTTACTCTATGTTAGCAAGCGATCATCGAAAAGCAAGGATACTTTTTAGAATTAAAATTTGTTCATGATCATGCTTAGGACCTGATTTTGTACCTCAGTACTTCCTTAATAACAACCAATATAGTGGAGATCTTCATAATAACAAATCAAGAATCTTATGCTTATGAATTATGATAAGTATAATACTTCCTCCGTTCTGTTTTAAATGAAACGTTTGCTTTTTCACGTAACCCAACACACTTTTTTAATCATTAATATCTTTAGTTGTGCATAAGTAAAAAATATAAAAAAGCTATAATTTGATAGTATGCATCGAGACGATTCTAACAAGATCCCACTTGACTATGTTTTTCTTTATATAATGGCGATAAATTGGAGTCAAAATTGATCAATGAATAGTGTCATTTCACCCAATGTTTCATTTAAAACAGAACGGAGGAAGTAGTTTTTTCGTTTTAGCTAGCCGAGTAGCGACCTACTTTCCTGGTCTATTGACCTAGCTTTACAACATTGTGGATTTTCTTTGTAGACTCTTTTTTTTTTTCTTTGTTACTTTGAATCTTGAAACTATATATTCACAATTAGAGAAAATCTTCTCAATATATAAGAAAAAATAGTCATGTGGGGTCTTATTGGAGTCCGCTCAATGAATATTCAATCGTTATACTTTTTACTAATATATAATTAAAAATATTTAAGGCCAAAAGAAGTGCGTTAGAAAATGCGTATAATAAAAGTGAGAATGCTAGAAAAAAATGAAGGAGTATTCTATTACAAGCATGTCGCTTGAAATCATGATTTGTGGTATCAACACAAAAAGTTCGATAAAAGAATGCTCATTTATGTATTAGAGAGGTTGATAGGAATAGAATCTATTGAAAATCATAGTTATTAGTCAAGCTGAAAACTGAAAATAGGGTATATTTTTAGCGAAAAAATGGTACATTTTAAACTTAAAAAATTTAAAGGGTATATTTAGAGTTTAAAGCTAAAGGGGCAGCACAGCTAAAAAATGTCTCTAGGAGAATAAGAAACTGTCAAACCGAAGCAAAGTTATGTGACACATATCATTATAGTTTCAAATAGACTTCATGACACACGTATGAATTTCAATCTAGAAACTAAAGGAACACTTTCTTTCAACAACAAAAAAATCAACTTCTGGGACTTTTAGAAATATACCAATTTTTTTCTATTTGTATTCCTGGTTTTAATTTTCAGCTTTTCCCTAAATATACAACTGACTTTTCCCTAAATACGAGTATACGACAACAGAATTTGATAGTAGCAAAAATTGAGCAAGTGTGAGTCGGAGAGAGCAATTCGGCAGCCTTTTCCTTAAACAAGTTGCTTTCTATATATTCCAGTGCAATAACTGTTGAACTTTACAAAAGTTCCTTAATATCAAGTTATCAACACTTCTACAACAACGAAATATGGGTAGCGAAATTCATTGTCCTCAACTCCAGAAATTCAAAGAGGAAGGAGGAAGAGAGAGAAAATATGGGTCGCGAAATTCATCGTCCTCAACTCCAGAAATTCAAAGAGGAAGGAGGAAGAGAGAGGAAAAGAGAAGAGAGAAAATTTGGGTCACGTAGGCTGTTTAAAATCCCTTGTGGGCCTTATATATGGTCGGCCACACTTATATTACAAATATAAGTGTAGCTAAGCTCGACCACATGTAAGAATTTGTGGTACATTATTAGCTATACAAAATTGTCACTTGATTTCCATATTTTATTGATCTCGATATTAACTAATATCTCTCTGCTTTTTTTTTTATCTTTCTCACTTGGAATCTTGGCACTATTCATACTTAGAGAGAATCTTCTCAATTTTTTTCAATATATAAGAAAAAATATAGTTATGTGGGGTTTTGTTTGATTCGTCTCAATTAGTACATTATTAATACTCAATCGTTATAATTTTTACTAATATATAATGAAAGATATTTAATTTCAAAGAGGTGCATTGGGGGACGCGCACAAATAAGAGGGTTTTTTCTTACTTAGGTCATGTTCTCTTCAACATAAAACAACCGACTCGAACCGAATCGAAACCGAACCGATTGCAAATCGAACCGAACCGAACCGAATTAAATTATAACTAATAGTAATGATAATAATTTAGCTATCATAAATAAATTTAAATTACTAAATAAATAATAGTAATTAAATTATAACTAATAGTAATGATAATAATTTAGCTATCATTAATTAATAAATATAAATTACTAAATATATAATAGTATTAACAATATTAATATAATATAATATAATAAACATTAATTGATGATAATAATAGTTTTTAATAATATAATATGTTAATATGTAATAATAATTATAATAATTAAAATATTATTTAGTTAATAATAAATTCATAATAATAGATTATTAAATAAAATAATAATAAATTATTAAATAAAATAATACTAAATTATTAAATAAAATAATAAGAAATTATTAAATAAAATAATAAAAAATTATCAAATAAAATAATAAAAAATTATTAAATAAAATGATAATAATTTATTAAATAATAATAATAAATTATCTTATACTAATGATAATATATTAACTAGTAATAATAATAAACTATTGAATAATAATAATAAATAAGAAGTAAAAAAAGAATTAGCAATGAGAAATATTATTGAAATGTGTACTTCTTAGGCTTGAATTATCATTTTCAATATAATTAGCAAAATCATATAGAAAAAAGAGAATTAGCAAAATAATAATTAGCAATATTAAAATAATAATAACAATAATAATAATAATAATAATAATAATAATAATAATAATAATAATAATAATACTATTAATAGTATAATAATAGTAAAAGAAATAGTAATAATAATAATAATAATAATAATAATAATAATAATAATAATAATAATAATAATATAATTGTAATTGTAATAATAATATTAAAATTAATATTTCCTCCGTCCCTGAAAAATCTGAACACTTGTTGGGACACGTAGTTTAAGGTGATAAGTTGTAGTATTGTTATCAAATGTTATTTTATTAAAAAATGTAGATGTGATAGGAGTTGGTGAGGTATTTTTTATTAGATGAGAGATAAAGTTGAGTAACTTTTTATTGATAAAGGTTGAGTTTCGGTCAAAGGAGTGTAAAATAAATAATATAGTATAGTGGGACCATGACAAAAATTGAAGTGTTCAAATTAATTTGGGACAAATATAAAAGGAAAGTGTTCGCACTATTCCGGGACGGAGGGAGTATTGATATTAAAAATAGTAGTAGTAGTAGTAGTAGTAATAATGATAATGATAAAATAATCGTAATTGTTATAATAATTATTATTATCATTGTTTTATTATTAGAGAAATAAATTAGGAATTGAATTGAATTGAATTGAAATGAACTGATTGCAACTGAACTGAACTGAATTGAACTGAAAATAAGGTGGGGAGAACAGACCCTTAGGCCCCGTTCTTTTGGAATGAGAGAAACTGAACTGAACTAAATATATTAATAATAATAATAATAATTAATAATAATAATAATGATAATAATAATAATTAATATCAATATTAATATTAATAATTTTGATAATAGTAATTATTATTAAATAATAATATTATAATAACGATACTAATAATAATAATTAGTAATAATAGTAATAATAATAATCAATAATAATAATTAATATTAATATTAATTACAATAATAACTAGTAATAATAATAATAATAATAATTTATATTAATATTATTAACAATAATAAATAAAATTATTATTATTATCATTATAATTAATAATGTAATAATATTTAATAATAATAATTTATAATAATAATATTAATAATTAATAATAGTAGCTGAACTGAACTGAAAATAAGTTCAAAAGAACAGGGCGTTAGAGCACCTACATTCATGGTTTTTAGGTTCCCCATTGCAAAAAAATGCAAAAAGGAGACCTTCCCATGAATGTAGATTGGTGACCCAATAATGTGGACCACCAATAAATAGGAAACCATCCCATGATGAAGGTGAATCGCGCGTCGCCACGTGTAAAGAATATGGGATTAAAATCCTGCGTGAAGTTTTACTCCCAACAGCATGTGGGATTTTTGTTTGAAAAAAAAAAGCAGCGGGCCAATAATAAGGTGACATTTGTCACACGTTGCAAGCACCAGCACACGGACGAACCAGGACATGCCATGTGTCGCTGCTTTAACTTAATATTACCGTTTATTAAAAATGACATAACTTTTTATATATAATGAATAAAAAAAAAAGTATACCAATGACCTTATTTTTTTATCCTCTATAAATAGAGACCAATCTTGATATATTTTCAACACTTCAAAAGTCCATAATTTCTCATTAAATCAGGAAAAATGGATAAACTAGTGTAATTAAAAATAACATTTTTTTTGTTAACGTAATATAATTAATGAATTAATCTGATTAATTAGAAGGTAATTATTTAATTATAATTACCATATTTTGATTTAATTAATATTATCTAAAATTAATGTGATGAATCAAATTATTTTATTGATATCAGTGGGGTATGAAAAGTAGGAGAGAAAAGGAGGTGGGGTATGAAAAAGTAGAGAGAGAAGGTAAATGGGAGGTTAATGAATGTATGTACGGAATTAATGAAATGGGGAGGTGGGTGATAAAGTTAATGAAAAGTGATGTGGACGAATGAGGTGAGGGAGAGAAATTATGGACAAGTTAATGAACGTTGATGCTCTTACTCATCAAATATTTTGTCAACAAATAGTTTGCCCATGTAAGTGAAATTACCTAAATGTTTTTTTCCTACCAAATGTTTTGTCAGTCCTTTGTATCTTCAATCATTCGTTCCACGTTGGAGGGTTTTTCTTATTCATCATCAATTGGTTCCTACACTCCTCAATGAAGAGAGACTAATCAATACAAAAACGTAGTAGACAAAAAAAAAATTGGAAAGCCTGATGTCATACACAGAGTTATTCTTCATCAATTGGCTAAGCAAGTAAAAGCATCAACATGAAGTATTGCCTTCAAAAGGGGTACCTAAATGAAGGGAATTTTCATGTTAAGGGTATGGCTTGCACATTTGAGTAAGATGGGTCCCCACAATGTCCACCCAACATAAGTCTTGTAAATATTATGGAATAATATTTTAGAGGGGCCAAAAAATATCAAGCCAGAAATTTGATATTATTTGGCCGACAAATTATGCTTTTGCTTGTCTAATCTAAGGCACTATGGATGGAGGTAAACTGTTTTATAATTGTGCAGAGCAAATAAGATATGCTATCCTATCACTTAGCCTAGTCAAAAATCTACAATTTCTTAAGTAGACTCGTATAAGCTACACTTAAGATAGAGTTTGTGGTCTAAAAGATGGATTTAATGACGTTAAATATACCTATTTTCAGATGGAAGGTATATAAAATATTTAAAGTTTAGATTAAACATCTATTTTCATATACACTCAAATGTAAATGTATAATGGTGGTTGAAGATTTCTATCAAGAAATTATATTAATATATCTTCTAGTAGCATGTTGGTTCGTGAATTAAAGTAATTATAAATTTATACTAAAACCTTGCTTTTTTGGACTTATTTTCGTCCGGTTCATCAATTTTCGCAGCTTTAGTTCAATTTAATTTCTCGTAGTTCGGTTCGGCTCATTTCGGTTTATCTCTTATGTTCGGTTTTCGCCTAAAAGAACGCCTAATATAATATCTCATTATTTACTTGGTATATTAGTAATTAAGGTAAGTTTATTTTTGTTTAATGACAATTATTACATAATTTTTTAACTTCCTCAAATGGGGAAAATATGAAAATATCAAATTGGTTGGAATATTCTCTAATATTCTAATTCAGGTCACCGACGACGTACTATTCGGACTTCAGTACGAATATGTCAATAGCTAGTACTATAAAAAAGCTAATAGTTAAATAAGTATTATTTAGCACATACATATAGACATATAGTATTATTTAGAGCGAATTTTTCATTAAAAATTATATATTCCAATTAATGGCATCTGGGTCAGTGAATGGAAGTGAACATTTTGTGTTGTTTGATAGTTACCTTTGACAAGAAGTGTAAAACATTTCTATCAATAAAATTATACTAATATATCTTCCAATGGCATGTGGGTCAGTGTATTGAAGTGAACATCTTGTGTTAGTTTGATTGTTACCTTTGACAAGAAGTGGGTGTTTGAGGATCATTTCTAAGGTGACTTTTGCTTGTCGTTCTAACCTTGGCTTTCACATGATATATTGATTATATGATCAAAAGGGAATATATGCATGTAACATCTAATATATTATGTTTCTAATCAAGGTCTTTATTGGGAAAGTTATTAGGCGGTTGTCCTCACTCACAAGATATGATCAGTTTATGACACCAATTATAATTTAGGTAGAGGAGTATATATAAATAAGCGTATTGAATAAAATAAACTCGTAAGCGTATTGACTCCAAAGTAGAGAGTAGATGCCAACACCAACTTTAATGTGGGTGCATCTAATGATATATTGTTATAGATATTGTCATTAATATACTAGTCCAACCATACTCAAAACCCTCCCTTCTACTTCTAACTCCCTAGATTCTACATATGGTTTACGAATTACCGTCGCCAAAAATCTAGAAGAAATTATTATCATATATCATTTGGCATGCGCAGCTTTATAGTTGGTGTTGCGCACATGCACTCGGGTTATTTGATGTTGATTGATGCAACGAAAACATAGTTAGTGTCCTATTAACCAATTTCTCCTACTCTTAGTATTAACTTTACTTCTAGGACCCTGTTTTTTCTTTTTGTAACTATGTCGAGTAATTAATGTGGATATTTTTTAATTTGAAAGGTTATTTATAGATTAAGATAATGGTTTTATCTATTTATACGTTAACATCATGATATTGAAACCTTATCTCAAGGAGAAAAAAGATAGTGAGTTTCGAACCTAAAAAAACCATGCATAATATGAAATATAATGGTATGAGTTATCGTTCAATCTTATTCAACATATCCAGATTTTTCACTACTATGAGGAATGATCAGTCACAATATCACAATATCTCACATTACATGATTACATTATTTTCCCTAGCTTTCAAAATTGTATCATTCTCATAGTCAACAGAAATAGGGCGGTAAAAGCTTATCAAATTATTCTTTTCTTCTCTTAAGGTTTTCTGGAAAAAAATGATTTAATTTCCTTTAGTCACCAATAGCATGTTTTAATGTACTCTCTCGGTCTCTCCATTTATGAATGAAGGTAACCCTTTGACGAGTTCATTTATCATACATTCGGGTATACCATGTGCATGCATGGTACACCCAAAACTAATTTCTGCTCATTTTGCTTATTTGCTCATTTGAAACTCTCTTTTTTTGCACATTTGAATGATTTTAAATGAGTAATGAGCAAAAATATAGCTGTGGGTGTACCATGTTCACGATACACCTGGATGTATGATAAAATTTGTAACACTTTGATATTTATACTTATCAACATAATTTTAACCATTAACAGCTCTGATTATCTATTAATAAAAATTACGGTTTTTCACCATATACCCTTGACAAAATTTTTTTTGCACTATATGCCTTTCAAGTTCAGAATTCACCATATACCTCCCACTTTTCAAAAAATCCACAGAATGCCCTTAACGACTAACGGTTGTTAACTCTATTAGTCATTAAGCCCTAATTGATCTCATTAACCCTCTAAACCTTAATTACCCCTATCCTAATCTCTCTTTCCTAACCCACTTAACTCATTTCCCCTCTCTCTCCTCCACCATTAACACCACCAAAAAAACTTCCTTCATCATCTTCTATCTCCTTTTCACTTCTCACCTGCACCCCTTTCCTCCCTTATTTTTCTCTCTTCTCTTAGCCCTGTCCACCACTATGCAACCACGGTCATCATCTTCGGCATTTGCGAAGGAGGCACGAGGTGCTGAAACTTCAGCACGTACGACTGGAGCTCCTATGTTATTTCTCTCTCTACTTCGCGCGATTTGTCTATCTAGTTTTGCTGGCGAATTTTGGGATCTCCTCCTTCATTTCTCTATTTGTTTTCGAGGCCTCCTCCTTCGTTTCTCTCTCTCTCTCTCTACTTTATGCGATTTGATTTTCACCGGTTAATTCGGAAAAGTGCAGGGGACTGGGTGGAAGGGGAAGGGGGCTGGGTGGAGGGACAAATGAGGAGAGAGAAAGGAGGGTCAAATAGGTTCAATTAGAAGTTAATAATGATTATGAATGAATTAGAGGTTAATGACTAACGGAGTTAACCACAGTTAGTCATTAAGGGCATTTTAATGTATTTTCAAGTTATTGATGGGTATACGGTTAATTCGGAAAAGTGCGGAGGTATATGGTGCAAAAAAAATTGTCATGGGTATATGGTAAAAAAAACCGTAAAAACTATCAAAATGTCTATTATATAAGGGAAGGGGGGAGGAAGATGGTGTCCCCCCTCTGAAGATACTAAATTACCCTTAATGATTTAATGGAATGAAAAAAATTACAAAATAAGACAATGTAAGAAGCCTTTCTCATTTCAACTTGTCATTCTACACATGTTAAAAATGGTATATGCATCAAATATTTCAATTAAAAAATTAATTGGAAGAAATTATCTTAACCTGATTTTTATAAAAGAAGATGGTATACACGACTTCCACCTGAATCTGAAACACTCACTACCTTTAATACTCTTTAATTCTGTCAAACCAACTCATTATGTATATTCTTTTTTTTCAAAATTCATTCACAAAAAATTAATATTTGTTAGTTTTTTACATTAGCGAATAAATATATCTAGATTCATTTAACTATTAATCTTTCACATTTTAAGTGCAAGGCCGTCTTATACGTTTCGGGGGCCCTGTGCTAATTACAAAAGTTGGGCCCTATATGTTAAAAAAATTATTATATCTCAATTACAATTTATGAAACTTTCCAAACTACCCTATCAATATTGCTACTACATACTAAAACTTTAAACATACTTATATATACTTGTCAAAAAATATAAATTACTATCAACAATAATACAGGGTTATATCCTCCTCATTATTTGAAGCAAAAGCATCAACGAAAATTCAGACTTTCTCACTGAGACCATTTTAATAGCTACCCGTAATTAATTAAGATTTCTAGTAAATTGACTGAAGTGTCAACAATTAACATTGTGTTAAAACCTAGTGTTAAAGCTCTCTGTTTGTTCTTTAAGAAAATTAAAGAAAAAAAATCACATTATATTCATTGTCTGCATAAATAGGCATAATAATGTGCAATTGTAAACCAAACAAGCATTAAACAAATACTTATTGTACTGAACTGAAGGCTACATAATCAAGAAAATTTCAACAAAAATTACGATTTTTTTTCCAAAATTCCGTTTTCAGTATTAGATCAAATACTAATATATAAAGACAAATAAAACATAGAATTAAAGTAACATACTTGAAATTAGTAGACAATCAAGAATTGAGCAATTGAACGCTAGAAGTCTTTAGATTCAGAGTCTTCAAGAATTCTACTGTTTCTTCTTTTCAATTTAGCCCAAATCTGGAATTTTACTCCCGCTTGAATGTATAATTCTATGAATAGGGAAATCGAGAGAGTAATCTCATAGAATAGGGAAAAAGTTTGTCATTTTCTTTGCAAATAAATTAGGTGGTTTTCTTAATCATATGAGCTAATAGGGAAGGTTTTCTTCTTTGAGAAAAGGGAGATGAGAGGATTTCAAGGAGAAAATGAATAAAATTAACGGCTAAACTTGGTAATTGCCAAAAAAATTAATGCTCACTTTGGTAATTACGGAAAAGAATTAATGTCAATGAAGTACTAGAGAAGATGAAGGTGTTTATGATGACGGTGAGAGAGAGTCATTTGCTGTTCTTTTTCTTTCTTTTAGGCTAAGTTTTATTAGTGTTTGGGGCCCCAATTTTTGTGAGGCCCTGTGCTATTGGGCTGCTTGCACAGCCTAATAGCCGGCCCTGTTTAAGTGTAATCATAACTATAATACGGATGAAGTATAATAGAATAACACAAGTTATGAAATTAACACACGCATAGCGTGCATATAAGGCTAGTTTATATTATGAAAACATACATTAAGAATAACCAAACAACATTTTATATAATAATATTTATATGGTATATTTCATATAAAATTAAAGTCGACTTTAATATATAAATATATTACCAAAGCTAAAAGTCTTGGATTTATTTATAAACAGAGTAGGAAAGTTAATAAAGTATCATCCAAAATAAGCTTCCCGAGCCTCTATTGAATACTCCTATACAGCAATATACTATATCTACATATTTCCTATGCTCTATGATTTTGGGCGGTATGGTCTATTGTATGGTTAGTAGGGCTCATGTGGGCCCTTCGGGGACAAGTTGGAACAATAAGAGTACAACACACTCTTAATAATGACTTCATGACATTTGCAGTAACAAAAAAAATTTGACTTCACTATACTATCTTGGGCTTGTACCTTACCAATCGGTAATGGCCTTAAAACTAGTAGGTTCAGGGCCTGTTTGACATATAAAAGTATAAAATTAAAAGTTACTAAAAGGTGAAATTTTACAGAACTATTTGATTATCAAAAGTTACTAGTAGGTCAACTTTTATAGAACTATTTGATTATGGTTACTTAGAAAAAACAATTGCAACTTTTAAGGAATTTTTACTTCACATAAAATGGAGAAAGTGGTTTTCACAATTTGCTCTAGGTTAGTAGAACTCTGGCCCATTTGATAGTCGTTAATAAATGGTGGTAATGAGAATGAATTTTAAGTGTAATGTTACAAAGGGAAGCACCCTTAAAATCTCCATAGGGAAGCAATTTCAAATCCCAAGTTTGTGTTCTTTCCTCCATGGGAAAACAATCTCACCCCTAAACTTGTGTTTTTTTCTCCTAGGGGAGCAATTTTCATTACCGCTCATTACCACCTACAAAGTGGTATTGGATGGGAATGAAAACATAAGAAGAAAAATAGCCACTTTATGATAAATTAGCTTTACCATGGGAATGAACAATGATTTTCTTCACCAATTTACATACAAATTCATTCCCATTACCACCATTTATAACAAACTATAAACGGACCGTCAGTAGAAAGTATTTTCCCCAGTCAATCAAATTTTTTTTTTTGTAATTCTTGGGAAACAAAACTTCATTGGAATTGCAATTTCTCAACTTTCGACGTTCAACGAAACAACCATGTATCATCCAAAAAGAGTTTTACAACGGAAATTTTGGACCTAACTCATATACTTCCTCCGTTTCAAATTACTCGCTACACTTTCTATATAGGGAAGTTTCATATTACTTGCTACATTTCTTTTTTTCCCCTTATATGGTAAGTTTTAAGTTGTAAATTTACCAAACTACCCTTACTAAAAATATTAATCAACACTTAATTATACCTAACTAAAACTAATTAAACACTAAATAAAAACCCACCACCAAACCCAACCCTAACCCTTTCCCACCATCATCAACAATTGCAACCCCTTCTCTCTCCTCCATTATCCCAACCCATTTCTCTCTCCTCTCACCACCACCACCATCATCAACCTTTATTTTTATTTCTCTCTTCTCACTCTCACCCACCACCACTTTCTCTCTCCTATCTCCACCACAACCCATCTCTTTCTCAACATCTTCACCTCACTCTCTCTCCTCTTCCCACCACCACCTTCGCGCCGCCACCTCAACCGCCACCACCACCGCTGTCGAGAACGACCCTCACCCTCTTCACCTCTTCCTCTCTCCTCTCGATCTTTACCACCACCACCCATTTCTCTCTCCTCTCGATCTTTACCACCACCACCCACCTCTTTATCTCCATTCTCCACCACCACCCCCTTTGACAACCACTACACCGAAATTCGACCACCACAACACCTTTGTAAACCACAACACCTAAAATTCAACCACCACACCACCTTAACTAACCATTCCCAAAATTTCAGATCTGGGTTGAACCACCATTTTTTCGGTCTCCTTTCATTATCTTCATTGTATTTTTCTTCAAAGTATTGAGGAATTTTTTGTCTCTCCTCGAATTATGCACTGGAACCACTTGAATTTTTGTCTCTCTCCTCGATTTTTTTGTGTCTCTTCAAAGTGGGTTGAACCACCAGATCTGGGTTCGAAATAGGTTTTTTTGGTGGTGGTTTCTTTAGTTCGGTGGTGGTGGTTTGTTTTGTTAGATTGACGGTGTCGGCGGTTTTTATGGTGGTTAGGTTTGTGGTTGTGGTGGCAGGTTGTATGGTGGTGGTGAGGGCAGTGTCTGTGGTCTTGGTGGTTGATGGATTATGCAGTTGGTGGTGGTGGTTGGTTTAGGTTCTAAAACTACACTTAATCACATACCCCTCATATACTAATATTACACTAACAAAAATTACCTAGGGAACCGTAAAAAAAGAAGTGTAGCGAGTAATTCGAAACGGAGGAAGTATATACTCTAAAGGGAAGGCAACTCAAGTTGCTTAAGATCATTGCACCAAGCCACCAACTATCAAGGCTTATCTCTGTTAGCTCTTCACATTGTTTTCTTACAGAAAAAACTCGTGGGCCTATGAAATATTTGCACTTACGTAACATTTGGACACTAAATTTTTGCACTCATCGAGTTGCTTAAGGTAATTGTTTTCTCCCCTTTATTAGGGACACTAAGCAGTTTACAACTGGTTGATATATAAGCAATAGCAGAGTAAAAACATCAGGAAAGATTAAAAAAAAATTGCATTGACAATTACCAGCTCTAGACTGTCACTATAACCATATACTCATTAGTTCACACAAAAGACTCTTCACTCACTTCTTCTATATGGATGATTCAGCAGTTCACCCAAAAGTGAAGTGCCAAAAAAAAGCCAGGTATGTTCACATATGGCATATAATATATCTTCATTTGGAAACATTTTAGCTATTTTTAGCCTACAGTTTCTGCATAACAACTGAATTAGCAAGGCCAGCTTGCTCGATTGTCTGGCTCAGATCATTGAGCGGCTTGGGAGGAAAGCCGACAGCCTGAAGCTGGTAAGTTCTACTTCCTCCAGGCCGTGAGGCGTCGATGAAGGCACGGATATCATTAATTGTGTGATGGTAGTTAAAATGAGCCACCATTCGGGTCCCATCCGCTAACCTGAGCTGAATGGGAGTTGATGGTTGGTTCTGATCCACAATCAGGCCAGCAGAAGGGGGTGGGGAAGACGTGAAAGGAGCAGAGACAGCAGGAGCAGTTTGCTCAGAAGAAGTGCTGCCACCAAGGGTTCTACCAACACCTTGAAATGGAACCGTGTGCTTCTCTGGTTCCTGCAAGTTAAAAAATTAAAACGAAAAGAGTGGATAACATAAATCAGATAGCGCTAGGAAATGCCGCCTGGTGGTGGAAAATATGGCCAATGACATTGTTCTACACAACCCCTGATGCAACTTCAACCCTGTTCTCTACTTCTCTTCACCTGATTTTATCTTAGCTGAAATTATATTTATTCGTATATTGATTAAAACTGATTTTATGCTTCAGTGTTGCATTTGTTCAATAAAATTGATTTTAACTGAATAAAACAAATCTTATTGATTAAAATTAACTTCCACTGATTATAACAATTTTCACTTATTAAAACTTTTGTCTACCAAACAATAGTAGTAGTTATTAGTTGAAGAGAACACGACCTTGGGGAAAGAAATAAGGTTTGTAGAAGCACTCACAGGACAGTTTCCATCCCTTCTGGTGAGATTGACAGACACTGAAGACCTGTGATCAGCAGGTTCAAGCTCTTTCGGGCACTCAGATTTTCTGATGCTCTGCATTAGGTTACAGCATACTGTAAGTTAAGTATCAAAAGAATAAAACACCAGGATCTTCTGCCCTTGCTTAATTCAAGCATTCATTTGACTTGGCAACTGAATCTGATTCTGTACCTCTAAAAAAGATGCATTTTCAGGGTCATCCATACTCCGAAGTGGACCATCATTTACAGTGAATCCATTCTGCCAGAAAACAATGTTGTGCACAACCGCCTCCGGTGGCTGGGAGGCTGCAGCTACTGCCTCCCCAGAAGCAAGCGTTCTTCCAGTACCAGTGAAGCTTCTTGAGCCAGAAGGGTGCAGGTTCTCAAGAGGCCCTTCAACAGCACCTACTTGCCTCGCTTGGTTAAAGATCTCATCCACATCATTAGTTTTGGATGGGCCTTGGACCAGCATTCCACTGAAAATGTGCAACTTCAAGCATTAAGCAAAATCCATGCAACCTCTCCAGATGAAAGGATTTCCACACAGACCTCCTTGCAATCAGAATATCAATCAAATGCACGGTTCTAATCAATGATACGTGACCGTCAAGACTAAAGCTAGAGGGGAGAAACAGCCCAGCTCATCAATTGGGCAAAAGATCATTTTCCATCACCGTCTCTAAGGTGACCAACCAATAATCATCACAGATAACAGACCAGCAGAGCCAGCTCACTGGTACTGAAAGTGTAAATACACCATCCTTCGCTAATTGATGCTTCGATATTTGTACTATCAAGCCCTTTCTTTGCTACTCTCTTGGGTTCCATAAACATACAATTATAGTGGCAATTTTTTTTTTCAGTAAAAGAATTTCTAGTTCCATATATATTTCAAATCGTTGATCATCACATTTTCTATTAGCAGTCAAAGACTCAAGGCTCTGGCATGTATAAGTGACAAATAGTTTCCTCACAGATCACAGGAGTTGATTCTAGATATGCAAATTAGTTGCCTGTTAGTAGAGGGACATAGATGTCTGAAAGTTGTTTTGCTCTCCTAAATCATATCCAGGTTGTCTCCAGCGTTTGTCTAATGACTCAGGTCAACACGAGGTATTGAGTACTAACAACCTGTTTGGTAGGCAGTTATATGATGGTTACGATAATGTATTGTAGTGCGATTTTGTATGAAAAACCCCATGCTTGTGACCATGGTAAAGAAACTCCATTTTGTAACATGGGATGAAATTTTGAGAAGAAAAGAGATGTTCGTAGTGGCCAAGCATTATTATGGTTATCGACATGGAGCATCTTTTACAAAATTACACTCACATTTGTTACTATTATGGCCATCTATTACCACCCACCAAACTGATCATAAGAGTTACGGATCTATACATAAATTTAAAGATGGTCCATCTAACATACCTTGAACATTTTACATGTCATGTAAGTTACGGAAATAAGGACATTCCTGACATCTTGTGGTATAATCCTGAATAAATGAACTAGCTCGTTGGACGAAGCCAAGATCCATAGGTAAGCTCTATTTAGTAGTATACCTCATAAGTTAACACTTAGCTGAAGCTATAATCGGTGAAAAGGTAGAATACAAGTAGATTGAAATAAAAATCAGATAGCAAATCTTGATATATATATTTCTGTTTATCTACAACCACAAGACTTACGACTTTACCCTGTCCTGATACAGCGTAGCAGATGCAATCAACTCAAGAAAGAACAAATATCAGAAATTAAATAAAGGGTGAATATATGATCAAATCTCCACCTGGAAGAAATGTCACCATGGCATTACATGAACCTTCAAATAAAGCTAATACTCTTATGGTATAATCCCTTTTCTTTCTCTAACCCCTGTTCCCAACTCTCTCTTTTCCCTCACCAAAGATACTGTCATTACGTGGTAAGAGATCACTTCTGAAAGCCAGCTTCACAACCTCTTTGAACTCCAGCACACAAACTTATACCTCCCATGGTCCATGCATTTGACAACAATGAGTAAACATTTGACAACCAACTTCCTAATCAAATACAATACCCCACACCTTATATATGGATTAAATCTTTGGCAAGCCAAAGAGCAATTAATAACTTGATATATAGAGGTAGTTGACACAAGTCACACAATATCTATTGTCCCGGAGCCAATTTTCTAATTTTCATTCCAAATATGCAATACAATACCTTTGCCATGTCTGGTTAGTACCACTATTGTCCCGGAGCAAAGGAATACTGACTTATTTAAGGGAGACACTCCAATTCATATACTTCCTCCGTTTTTTTTTTAGTTGCAACACTTTTTTTTTCATCAACTCCAATGCATAATTTGGGTAGGAGAGAGGTAGAGAGGAAAAAAAGAGAGGGCCCCATGTGATTGGAGAGAGATAGAGAGAAAGGAAAAGCAAAAGTAGAAAGTCTTGCAACTAATTAATTATTTCCCTTTTAGGAAAGTCAACTAAAAAAAAAACGGAGGAAGTATCTTAAAGAAAGTACCACTAGCTATGGAGAAAACAATTTCCGATCATCATATGCCGAGAATCAACATGCTACTAGAAATCTTATGACTATCCCTCAATAGATTGACTTTCCTTCAACATTCATGTTAGCACCACCCAACTGCATAATCAATCTTCCACCCACGTTCTTAAACAACTCATCATCAGAAACAAGCATCCCAATCGTCACCCCCATCAGATCTCAAAAATAATGATCTTTCATTCTTTTCAATTCCCAAGTTTCTCTTGTATTAGACTTGCTAATTAGCACTCAATATCCGCAGAAAATATTTAAATTTCCACACTTAGTAAGCTAGTCCACAAACTTTATTATTAATTGTCACATATTTCCAACAATCGACAATGACAACAAAGATGTTACCATATCAAAAAATAAGCACTCATGACGAGCAGCACTTAATAACATCCGACTACTAGAAACCCTAGGAAAAAGATCTTTAACATGTGGTGTAAAAGTCAAGCATATAGGAAAGGGAGACCCTCTTGATCACTCACTCGACCGTATACACCAAAACTACTCGAGAACACGTCCTTCTACGCAACAGCAAAGAAAGGGCAGTTCAAAACACAAACAAGCATTGAAAAACAGAAATCCAATTAGTTAACAAAACATTCAGAAAAGGCTTCTTTTTCAAACAAACCAGTACCAAGAAAAAATCCCAATTATGAACAAAAATTAAAAGGGCAGCTCTTAGAGGTCTCAAATCAAAGAAAAACATATCAAAAATCTCAGCTTGACAGCAACTTTTAACAGGGAAGATGAGCATTTATGCCACAATTTCTTGAAACTAATGCACATTCAACTATAAATTCTCACAATTAAATCACAAAAATTACCAGCTCACACAAAATCAACAAAAAGAGAAGATCTTCAAAAACAAACAAACACCAAAAAAAATAAACCAATCATATCACAAATCAAACAAATTACACAAAATACTTAAACCACCCAAAATCAAACAAAAACGCACTCCTACAAAAAAAAAACCTAACAACACAAAAATTGCACAAAAAAACATCAAACCAAAACAAGGGTAATTCTTTTTTACCCCAAATTACACTAAAAATCATCCAAAATCCAATACCATCAACAATTTATCAACTGGGTACAAATAAAAAAACAACAATAAAATGAAAAGTCAAGAAAAAAAAACAAAACCTTTTTTCTCCACCAGTATAATACTCTTGAGGGGCGTTATCAGAGTCACTATCAGAGTCAGGACTTGAGCGGCGATTCAAGTCGGCGAGGGTTCGAATCCCACCAGCAGGACGACTTCCAGCGCTAGTAGATCTCACAGGTTTCTTATCTTTGGAAGCCATCAAAGCTCTAATTTTTTTCTTTCTTTTTTTGCAAAATTTTCCAAAGAACTGTTGTATACTTGTTGTATGTGGGTTGTGGGAGGAGAGAGAAAGATGTGTGTTTGTTTGCGAGGTTTTTTTTTGGGGGTTTGGGTCAATGCAAATAGTAGGAAGTCTAGGAACTCGTTGGAAAAGAAACGAAAAGAGTAGACTGTAATTTTTATAGATGCTTTGATTTAATTAAGTTATTTGTTTGGATTGGTCTGAAAAGAAAAATACTAGTATTTGTTTTTTTGGATTGGAGGTTAAGGTAATTAAAATATTCCTTGGATTGTGGAATGGACCCATGGTATGAAAGTTAAAATATGAAATGTTTTGTACTCATGTTGGTGAGAATACTAACAGGGTTTGTGTTAATCATACAACAAATCATTGTCCTACTTTGTCATTTTTTAAATTTTTTTATGATGATGGGAGGACGAAAGTGTACTAGTTTTAATTTAATTGTTTCAATTTCGATTTTTTACACTAGCTAATGTGCAACTTTGACTATTAATAATACAGAATTTAAAGTGAAACAACTAAATAGAAAGGGAGGGAGTAATTTGTATATCGTGCATCAAAGAGTAAGGCGAATTCACGTCTCTAGTGCTTTATAGCTATTTAAAAGACTATACGAGTATACGTGTTCATGTATACAGAGCATCGTCCAAAACTCGAATTTATGTGCTCCCATATGCATGATATGACGATATTAATACTATGTGATTGCAGTGTAGTGCTTGATTTGCAACTACTATGTTAGAAGAGGTGCTATCGAAAAACATGGATGTCATTAACATCCTCCGTGCAGAGATTAAGGCTCTTCTGGAGGAACAAAAATTGACATACTACCTCTTATAAGACAACCCGAGGTAGCCAAGTACATAGAGTGTGATCTCACTTGCAAGATGATATGTAAGTTTGTTGTTGACAATTTTGTCGGGGTGCGACTTGCAAGTGTAGATAGGCAAAGTTGTGAAGTTGCAGTTGGTGAATGTCTTGTTAGGCCCAATCGTTCTATTGTAACTGCTGTAATAAATATTAATGGCAGAAATTATGATCGACTTTCTCAAATGACCTATGCTTTCGAAACCATAGCTTTTCATGTTTTAGATGATTTTTGGAACGTCTATTATTGATGCGCGCGATTCAACACAACTTATGTTACTGAGTTCAACACTAAAACTTCATGATGGTCATTTGAATGATGCGAGTGACATTCTTGAAATAGCTCTTATTGATTTTTTTTAGATCATGAAGAAGTTTATTACTTTGCTATTGAGATGGAAGTGGCCGGAGAGTGAGCAAGGTGAACCTCGAGGTTACCAATGATTCTTGCCAAATTGAGAGATTACCTGATAATAAGTTGGAGACAATGAGGTTGCTTCAACAAAACTACATAGGTAATTGGAAACCCTACAAATGCTGTTGAAATCTACAGTTCTGGTCTCATGAAACGTCCATACTCTTTTCATTTGCGGTCAATCTTGGAGGCATTTATATGGAGCTAGAACACCACTTTCTTTTATTTTTTAATAAATATGTTTAGTATAATTCTTTTTTAATTACTAATTTTATCCAAATTTTTATTAATAAAATGGTCCCTTAATTTATTAATATTTAAATATTATCTATATTATTCAAATACATAAACCAACATCCTTTTTAAAGTAAAAAGGGAAAAAACGGTCGAACCCGCTCCGAAATGGGACCTAACTAGATATTTTTGGGTCTTAGTTCGAAAATTTCCGAATGTCTGGTTCTCGGTTTGCCCCGGTCTTGGATTGATGAAAATCTCTACTACTTGTAGCACTTGGCAATCTCAAAAAGTAACCATTCTAGTAAGCATACACTAAATTATTAGCAACTTTCTCTGACCAAGTTTAGGAATTTATACAAAAACCGACATTTGTTTGCTAGAATATTTTGGTCCCGTTTAACAATTAGCGGATAGTTGATAACTGATTGTATTAACTGATCCAACTAGCTGATTGTATGAGCTGTTTGTATAAAAGTATTTGGTAAGTAGTTTGATTGTGTAAAATGACCAATAAGGACATAAGCATAATCCATTATTATACTTATTATTGTTTATAAAATGGATATGTTTGGTAGATATGTATTGAAAATAAGACATACTAATAAATAATAATTTAAACCACGTCTATAAAGTTCAAGATTAGTCATTATTTTAAATTTTTAAATATTCAAATTTTATGAGTTGATAGTTGCATATATATAAATATTTTTTAGTTATAGCTATATTTTAAATTAAGCTATTTAATAGTTGTAGCTATATATAATTATGGGAAAATTTCAAAAAACTACCTTTTATAACATAAAAATTTCAAAAAACTACCTTTTAATTTTTTTTTTCGAAAAACTACCTTATACAAGAAATCTGTTTCAATATACAACCACTTAACAGTAAAAGTTATGTTTGACCGTTAAATGAGGGTTGACTCTCACATGGTGGGTCACGTGACCTCTTAACCATTTCTCTCCTTCTGCATCTTATATTTTCCCTCGTTTTTTCACATTTCCTTTGACTTCACATCGACCGTTCTTTCATGAAAATCCTATTCTCTCTCTACAATCCCCCTCCTCATCTTCTCTATATTGTTCTTCACTCTTTGTCAGATTATGGAAAAGCATTTGCTTTAACGATTTTTTTTTTGATTAAGGTTACTTGAAATTCCTAAATTTATTTCCTTTGGTAATTGGGATAAATTGAGGGACAATTTTGGTGCTTGAAATTGTTGGAAGTGGGCAGATTTTTACTGGTTGGATTTTTTTTGCTTTCTTTTTGATGCAATGAAAATGCCATTATCAAACAACTAGTTATGAGAGAAATTAAAGTGAGAGAAAGTAGGAATGCATGCTCTGTTTTCCTTTTAGCTTCCTCCTAGCCTTTTCCTCTTTGGTTTACTCTAGTAGATTCCACGCACTGTAGATTACATTCATTACAATATCACCATCAATTAGCACATTTACCACATAATTACATTAATTATTTGTTCATTTTAGTTTAACCATCAATTGCCCTTAAACCCTAAGATGCAATTTACCCAATTGAAACAGATAAAAATATCTGTTTTTTTACCCAGACAAAGCCAATAAGGAAAAATAAAGAGAATGGCATACCGAAATTCCTTCCTCAATTCGTCTTATTAATATCCCTTCTTCAATTTTGGTAGATGGAGTGCAGTAATTGTGGAGAGAAATTCATGACTTGTGTGTCGAAGAGGTGAGAGATTGTGAGGGTTAGATGGAGATGATTTTTTTTTTTTGACGAGGAGGGAGGTCAGAATTGAAGAGAGAGAAATGGTTAAGAGGTCACGTGACCTACCATGTGAGAGTCAATCCTCATTTGAGTGACGGTCAAACATAACTTTTACTGTTAAGTGGTAGTATATTGAAACAGATTTCTTGTATAAGGTAGTTTTTTGAAAAAATAATTTTAAAAGGTAGTTTTTTGAAATTTTTATGTTATAAAAGGTAGTTTTTTGAAATTTTCCCTATAATTATTGTGCATATTGCACTTAAAATGGAGTGATTATTAGGAGATGCAGTAGAAACATAGAGAAGAATTTACCTTTTCCATAGTCAGCACAAGATCAAAATGAGTAACTTGGCCCAAGCCCATGAAATTAATAGCAAACAAACAAATAATATCAAGCATGTACCAATTATGAAACAATATTCTTTTGAGTGGATGAACTTACCCATTTCTGAAAAATATGTCAAAACACTTCATCAATGTTGTATACTTGTATACCTCAAACAACTTAATATTTTTTCCTACTATTAACAAGTCTAAGTACAAAAAATCGACCTTAGTCAATCTTTCCAGTTTTCAGTTTATGTCAGATTCAAAATCTGCCATCAACTCATGTCCAACGGACGTCTATTGCGACGAAAACTCTGAATTTCATTCCTTTGCTCCTCAATTTCAAGAAGGCATTTCTTCCGAGCATTCGCACTCTCGATGTAGTCTTGTAGAGGGGGAAGGGATCCTTCTTTAGCATCTTTAGGAGCATTAGTTGCTTGGCCCCGGATAACCTGTTGGATGTAAATAAAATTCTCATTATCTTCGATAAAATTTTAGATCACAGTTGAGAGAAGGGTCGGTTAACATCTCCTCTTCGATATAGATAGAACTATATTTTGAGGGGAAAATTGACGTTTTACCTTTGATGCCCAACGTCGCTCTGCCTGTTGACATACATCCCTGATATCTCTTCCAGACAATCTAGTTTTTTGGAAAATCAGCAATCAAATACAATATAAGGCACAAAGGTTTATGCTTATTTATGTGCAAGTGTAATGCACATGAACTAACAATTCAATATCCAATAAACTGTAATTTCTTTTCATAGTATAATTTTCTGGAAATGAGCTAGCAACATATGTAACATCCATGGTCCCCAACTTGGGGTTCATAAGAATTACACCCCAATCTCATGGTTACCATCAAGCTCCTACTTGATTCTCAATTAAAAGTACTCGATCTGCACTTACCCTTCAGTGATTACAGCCAACTCGGCCAATTCAGACTTAGTCAGATGCTTTGCATATTGAGCAGCTATTTCTTGTCGATTTTGCTCATCAGGTAGACCAAAGAAAATCATTGAATCGAATCGACTGAAAATAAATTACAAATGTGGTTAAGGAACTCCGTATTCTTATTCTGGAAAACTTACCGCGTATGGCACAGGCGCACAGCCCCCTATAAGATGGGGAAGATAAAGGGACCCACCAGAAAATGGGAGTTTCCCATAAGGAAACCACCAGACCAACACAATACCCCAACTTGGGAGTGATGAACCTCGTGCTTGGGATATGGGAGGTTCTAACATTGTTCATTTGTGCTACTTGATTCTCAGTTCAGGAACAAAGTTAAGGAGATGGAAATGCATATTAGTAATTAGATATAGAGAAAGCTCCAATAGCATACCTAATCAAAGCAGGATCAATATCCTGCTTTCTGTTTGTTGCAGCAATCACCACCACCTTCTTATCTTGTTCAAATCCGTCAATCTGTACCAATGGATTCATCATTTAGAACTCTAGTCTCAACCTAATAAATAATATTTACCCCATACTTGCAAAAACAATTTTAACAAAGAGTGGCAGGAATTGAAGGTTACATTTTCAATCAGCACAAGTTAACACTAAAAGATTCCCAGTAGATTTCAAGTAAATTCTTAATAGGTTGAAGAACTAAATGTTGTTCAGTGCCAGTTGAGCGATTTCATTGTTTAAAACTCCTGCCATGTTGAAGAGTGCTTTACCTGCCTCAACAACACTGATAAAATTCTTCGAGTAGCTTCATGCATTTCACTATCACGAGCAATAGCAAAAGAATCAACCTACAAGGTCTCAATAATGGTCATGTTAGTAGAATTGAGATTGGCCGTGCAATGCTAAATAAGCCACATTCTAAATATAGTAAGTTAAATGCTGAACTTTCCCTTGAAGTTACCCTTATCGCTTCATTTTCTACTGAGATTGATGGCAATGCAAAAATTTTAATAGTGAAAGATACATATAGGAATCGTAGATAGATTTCAGTAAGCATGATCTCAGACCAAATGTGCATAATTTTAACCCACTCTCGTGCCCCAAATAGTTCGACTCCTCCCACGGTGATGAGGGGCTTAAAGATCTACCACTTTAATTCCTGTTTCAGAAATTGATAATTTTGTATCTAACTGGAAGGACAGGTATACATATATATAGATTTTACTTGTTTTTTGTTTCTTTCTAGTACTAATGTAGAATGAACATTTACCTCATCCAAAAATATAATTGCACCATCTGGAAGCTCGTTGGCAAGGGAGAAAACCTTACCAAAGAGACGCTCACTTTCACCGTAATACTTCGACATGACAACCTCCAATGGAACATAAAGCAGTGGAACCCCCTATAAGCCAAGTATGAGAACATAAGGATCCTAAACTTGAAAGGGCATGAGAAGACTTCTTTTTAAAATAAAGATATACAAGTTCTAAATCAAAATATTTCTCCAAATGTAAGGTTGAAAATCCAATATCAGAAGTAAGGGCTTACAGCTTGATTAGCAATAACACGGGCGCATGATGTTTTTCCAGTACCTGATCAAAGAACAGATGTATATAACTCAATCTACCAGTTCAAGTCTGTCATTTCCTTTATCATATTGGCATTGACAAGACAAATGTGTTGAGAATATATCTCGCGTTATTCTATAAAGAAACCTGGAGGGCCTTCAAAGAGCACAGCTCGGGGTCTGTTTGACTCGTATTTACGCCGAGTTCCACGTGCAATATCGTCATAAACTTCAGGACTACGTAAAGCCAACAGTACAGTATCCTCTATTTCCCTGTAGAAGGGAAGAGGAGAAAAGAAAGAAAGAGGAAAATTCATATAGTTATCAGGCAGAATCTATACAAATATATTAAAAGGCATTTGTGAGAGTTTTAACCAGCAATCCACTACAATTTAAATGTTTAATGTTTCAAAGTAAAACATAATAAAGTCTTACAATTATATGTAACTATAAAGACATAGACAAGCCTATTGATTTGTAACATTTTTATAAGGTAACAACATTCTCTTACCCCAATTCCATTGAAATTGTTATTTTTATCCCCGATTGCTTAGAAGTTCTTTTTTTAAAACAACTTATCATGCCATAACGTCCATTTTCCAATTTTGCATTAGATAGAAATTTACGAAAAGCTAATGAAATTTATGGATAATATTATATTTGATAATTGTAACCGACTCGGGGAATTGCTAGGGCCAAAATACTAGTTATATTTTAAAAAAGGGTTAATTGGCTAGAACAGCACCACCTTTGGCTTAAGTGCAAGAAACAGCACAACCTTAAACGGGTGCAAAGCGTAGCACCAACTTAAAGGTGGGGTGCATAAAATAGCATAAATGACGCCGGACAACGGCGATTCCACCGGAGCTAGGGAATCTCCATTATTTTAATATTTTTGTTAATTCCCTCCCCCTTTTTTTTAGTAAATCACGTGCCTCCTTTTTTTCCCTCTTCTTCTTTAACTAACAACTCCATTTTAAGTCCCCTTTTCTCAATTATCAGAAACCCTAAATTCCCATATCTCAATTAACGAAAATCCCCAATTCTCTCTCTTCTCTTCTTCTTTAACTGCCAACCTTCATCATGGTTGAAAGGCATGGGAAAGTTTACTGCCACCATGGGTTGCCAGCCATGGCGTAAACTGTGAGCAAGAGAAATGGGAACCATGGCAGACGGTTCCATGGATGTTCAAAGTGGAAGGTTAGGTTGATTTTTTTTGAAATCAATCCATATTAACCATTTTTATGTAATTTGATTGATTTGAATTTGATTTGTAATAGGATGATGATTGTGAATTCTTTGAGTGGATTGATAAGGAAGCATATTTTATCAGAGGGTGCCCTTGCTTTCTAGATTCACTGTTAGAGAAACAGAAAAGAAATGGAAAGGAGGGAAAAAAAAAAAAAGGAGGCACGTGACTTAATAAAAAAAGGGGAGGGAATTAACAAAAATATTAAAATAATGGAGATTCCCTAGCTCCGATGGAATCTCCGTTGTCCGGCGTCATTTATGCTATTTTATGCACCCCACCTTTAAGTTGGTGCTACGCTTTGCACCCGTTTAAGGTTGTGCTGTTTCTTGCACTTAGGCCAAAGGTGGTGCTGTTCTAGCCAATTAACCCTTTAAAAAAAGGTTGCACTTGCATATTTATTAATAAATCTCAATGCATAGGCTGATTATATGAGATATTATGAAGAAATACTGCACATAAATTAATATATAGAATGCACAAATATAAATCAATTACTCTTCACAACTTACGCAAATAGCTCTCATCATCTAGTGAACTAAATTACCTGAAATTCAGATGCCTATTACTTTTAAGCTATGTTTCTCGGACTCTTCATATTTCCTCAAGTATTTGCGTATGGTTCTCAACACTCATTACACTCGAAACAGGTATGGACACTTCATTTTGGGCCAAAATCATGAATTTTTTTAATAATATAGCCAAGTCGGACACTTGGACATGCACTCGTGTCCGACACAAGTACTTGAGTCGGGTAAATACAGCTTTCAGTTTTAAGTTCCTCATACAGCCTAGCAAGTAGCAACCATTACTTCTCACTTTTTCATGTTGGAAACAGTAGCAATAGAGCAACAAAGGACCAGATGATAAGACCAAATATTTTACTTACTCCTCAATTGACTTTTAATTTATGCTAAATTGATGGACAACTGAGCCTAAATCTTGATTGTAGATTATAGGTACATGCAGACCCATATTGCCGACGGATACACCCATATCGGACACCAGCGACCTCTTAGCTTAATGTAAGTCTACGATCTTCCATTAAACAAGTCTAAAATCCCCAAATATCAAATACCTCTTTTGTTGATCATAGCCAGCAATGGTATCCCATGATATCTCTTCATTTGTGTGACCAACATGTGGCTCATCAAGCCCAAAAACACGAACTCCCATGGCTTCTAAACTAGAAATTGATTTACTCATCGATGTCGTTCCTCCAGAATTACTTCTTTCTGTGGCTTTGCTACCTGACTTTTCACCAGCTATTTGCATGATTGAGACCAGAGCATCAAGCTCAGCAGGAGTGAAGCTTCCTTTCTTTAGAAATTCAACCTCCTGGAAGTGTATAAGCAGTTAAATCATCAGCTCAATGCTAGAATCAGACTTACTCCCTTTTATTTACGAGAGCGGGAAAATTTATATGGACAGTCTCAGAGGTGGAACGAAAGGTAATAGTTACCGGCTTATCAGGACTTATCATTGACCGGAATATAAGAACACAGAGATCACTGTCATTTGAAATTGTTTCTCCTACACCCACGTTACTCCCTTCAATTTCTCTCTTTCCTTTTGGGAGGCTAAGTGCTAGCTGCCAAGCAACTGTGCTGAATTTTCACATAGTTACAGTAAAAACATGGTGTTAACTGTTGACAGCCAACAGATACAATCACATTATATAACTGATTTACTATTACTAATGGAGAAGAATGATATTGCACACGATAAATCTGAATTCCCGAAACAAATTTGCAAAGCATAAGAGGAAATAGATTCAAATTCTCATTACCTGTCCCAACTTTGAATGTCCATAGGTGAACCCCCATTGAGGTTTGAAGCAAGGTTTGCTATCAGTCTAGGAATTTCACAATTCGAGGGTACTTGGAACTTGATGGCAATCTAGATTTCATAACAAACCATAATCATTTATCAATAAAAACAGCAATGCAAACATTAAAGGCACATGAGCAAAGATGGTCTGCTGATATGGCTGTATAAAAGCAAACAGCCTTCTCTACCACAATACAAGATATACCTAGAAAGTTTGTTATCTTTTGATTTTCTCAGTTTCTGCACGATATACATATAAGGAAAGCCTTGGGGGTTGCATTAATAAGGTAATATATTTGTGCATTTATATATATAAGGAAGTAAGTGTTAGAAGATCTCATTAACAAAGTGAAAACAGGAAATTCAGAGGAGCATCAATTTAGTTCTTTAGGCAACAACACAAATTGCCATACACTAATCTGATAATCATCACTAAATAGCAACGTAACCCAAAGCTTTAGCCAACAGAAAAAGCAGCATTATTGCTTAGCACAAAGGCAGCTTATGTGGTTGTAATGTGATTTTGCACTATATGCATGCATTGATGTTCAGACAACATAATTGGTAGAAAAAATAGCTTTAAAATTTATTTCATCACTAAAACAATGGCATTTTTTAACAATTTAAATATTAATTACATATGGGTATTTTGGGCATTTCAAGGGACACCGAAGTACTCAGGTGCTCCATTATAGAATTGAGATTCACCTGCAAAGTGCAAATAAATATTTTGATGCTGTTTTTCTATTTATGACGACTAGCATGCATGACTATGTTGCCAGCGTTCTGCTCTTACTACTAGCAAACTGGAAGTCCATATGCCAGCTGTTGAGCAAGATCCAAGGAAATTTCTAAACAAGTTGTCCTCATACAGCCACAGAAAAAGTGATTAATACAGAATATTACAAGGATAATATGTTAACCTTTTGTCCCTTGACAGCAACTGCGAATCGTGGATATGAACCATATTTCATGCCTTTACTTCTTATTAGATCCTCCAACCTACGCCGTTCCTTTTTTGCTGTTTCTTCCAGGTCATCATAAGCTGAAGGGATTTCAGATGGCGAGGGAGACTTGGCAGATACCTGTACAGGATCCAGCCAAAATAAATTGCTATCAAGAAATACATCCTTTGAACAAGTCAATTGTAGTACATTTTAGTGGCCAGGTTACCGGCAGTAATCACAAATAACGACAACAAGAAGCAAACATACTAGACTAGCCACTCTAATACACAAAGTAATTCATCCAGATAACAAACACAAACCTCGTTGGTATCTGCGTAAGCCACATCTAGAATTCCAACACCAAGAATACCAGCTAGCACCAGTGGAATGCAAAATGACCGGGTAGACTCAGAGACAGAAATTGGAATACGGCCTTTAAAAGCATTGGATAATTGCCGCTGGGTGCCATGACCTGCACATCACATGATTTCATTGCTAAAGTTCTAGAATGTTTGGTGGTATTGTACCAAACAAATTAAATCAATTTAATTGATTAGAAGACAGCAGAGAGTTGTTAGCACAAAATCAGACAGAGTAAAGGAAAACAATCATATTTTCCATTAAGACTGTAAGAGTCAAGAAATAGATACGAATACATCAATAGGACTCTCTCAGAGAAACCATCACCATATAATTAGTTTTTATGACTTCAAGGTACATGCATTTATAAAATGACAGACACATATGTCATATGGAATTCTTCATAAGAATAAAGTTAAAAGGGTATTAAAGAATAGCAACTAGCAAGCCATGTTTTTCATTGTTATTCCCACCCAATGCTACCAAATAGTACAAATTCTTGGGCATTCCTGGGTACACCTAGAGAAGGCTATTTTCTTACTCATTTCAATAGCTTCAAATCAGCAATTAGTATCCCCAATTGAGCAACAAAATAACCTCGGGAATGTAATCAACATTGTGACCGAATAAGGATGGCTCTACAGTGATCTACACACATCATTGATCCCCTAGATAAATGAAAACTCGAAAAGGATAAATCTTTCAGCTCAATCTTAAACTTGCCACCTTCAATTCAATTGTTTTCTTTATTTTATCCCCTAAAAGATCAAGATAATTTACTTTGGACATGATTTGTTAATAAAACACAAAAATATTTGAATATTGTGATTTCTACTAAAATAACAAACAAAACTGGCTAAGGAAATTTTAGCAAAACCCAATTCACAAACCCACAAAAATATTCCAACAAAGTAAATAAATACAAAATAAAAAATTTCTTCTAGCAACAAACTAAAATAACAAGCATAACTACCTTAAACAATGATGGCAGTCCTCCATTAACAAACCCGCAAAAAATTCTACTAAAAGCATACAAATTTACGACCCAAGGTTCAATATAATATCAGCAAGATAAAAGATTTTTTTTGCATAAAAACTTAAAAAAAGAGCAAAATTTAAAGACTATCCAGGAATTAAATAGAATTTTTTTTATACGTGTCAAAATGATAGAAAAAAAAGAATTACAACAGAAAAAATATTATATGATGATGAACTATACAATTATTGGATTTATACGAATGAACGAAGAAAACAGCTTAAGCAATGCAAAAAATAATTACCATGGTGTAATCGAGGTTGAAGAGACTGAGGTTGAGATTGAGAAAATAATGTAGGGTTTATGGTTTTAGAAGAAGCAATTGCACTGCGCCAAGCTCTATTTGTAAATAATCGGCTGAATATTGCCATGTTAAGTTCTGAGTTTGTTTGTTTCTGTATTTTTTTGGAATCAAAATTTCAGGTTTTGATGAATTAAAGTATTGTTTAGATTGCTGGAAATTTGGCGAATTGAATTCCAAGTCTACTCAAAGTCCCCCACCATCACTCAACTAGAAAAGTGGGGAGAATAAGCTCGAAGCATCTGATTCTGGTGAATTTCAATTTCTTGAAGAGGAGGTCATGGAATATTATTATTTTTTCCTTCTATAGGAAAAATGTGTAATTTGCTTTTAGGAAATTTTGAGAGATATTCCTTAATTTCGATATTTTTATTAGAATTACCACAAGGTTTTGTATTTTCTCGCCGTACCATTTAGTTATTGGCATTTATAATTGATACCATTTTAATAAATAAATCGTCATCACAACTGCATTGCCACCGCTGCACCCACTATATCCCTCTTGACAACCATTTGACGCACCATCCTTACTATAACAGTCGACAATAATAGTAATGAGACCTCTAAGGATTATGAATTGGGGGCTAGTAGATTATGTTGATGGTGATAGTGATGAAGGGGTTTACGAGGTGGATGGACAAGATGTTGGAAGGGAAAATTAATTTTTGGAGTGGAACTTATAGAAATGTCATTAATTGAGGAATGCCATGCGAACTTCAAAAGGTTGGGATGGTAACAAATAGAAATGTCAAAGGATGGGAGTTACATCTCTTAACTATTTATACTATATTCCAAAGTGAATGAGTGAATGTTTTATTATACTTTCAATAGACATGAACGAATATTTTGAAAAGTTATTTTCACAAACATTACCAAATTGATGTATGAAAATTGTGCATACATCCGATATGAATTTGTAGTTTCTTAATGTTACATAAACCGTATGAACTCTCCAATTATAAAAGCGGGAGCATTTTGTACAGTGTATACGTGTAATTGACGTTTTGATTCATTATATATTCATGTTATTTTACCGTACTATTATTTCTTTGTATTATATTCTTTTAGAGTATGTAATCTCATTAGTGTACATACTAATAAGCATTAGATTGGTTACCAATTTTCTTTTATTAAATTGTAAGTAGAGAAAATGAAGAGAAAACAAGAGACAATGTGATTAGGACATGATGTTAGTCATCATTTTGTAGGCGAATAATATAAAGACTTTTAGTCATAACATGATACACTCTTACGATTGGTTGGATGTTCTCCTATAGACTAAAATTATATTGAAAAAAAAATGAAGCATAAAAATTATTTTATATGTGTGGTCTGCATAAATCATGGTCAAAAACTTCCATGGAGCAAAATTTTAAAGATAAGCAAACTGTCCTTGAAGTTATTTATTGTAGGACTACACAATTTCTTAGCCTAATTACTTAATCGTGATTAAGTTCTCCATAGATGCAACCTAAAATAGGTGTTAATGCCCACTTATGTGCTAGTATCTAACAATTTTAAGTAAGAGTAAAATACTTTAATTAATTATAGGAGTGTTGCCTTTAAAGAGGTTACATCTATACAAATATCTTAAAAGGTGTGCGAAAGAAAGCCTATGTGCCACGTGGCACTCTCCTCAACTATCTAATGCAAATGCTTTATGTCTATGTGTACTCCTCACTTTTTAAAAAAAATGTGTAAGTGCAAGATATCGAACACATGACCTTTGAAATGAAAAGTAAGAGCTTAACCATCAATACACTATGAATTTGTCGTCTAATGTTTCAAATAAAATATGATAAAGTCTTGTAATAATTATACTTAACTAAAAATACTTGAACAAGTATATACATCTCTAACACTCTTATTATGTAATTTACAAGAGAATATTGATGTCATATTCTCTTACCACAATTCCTTTGAAGGTATTGTTTCCAAACTCAAACCTTTCAATTTTTCTTTACTTATCACGTTGTGACGTGAATTTTTCAATTTCTTAGCAAAATAAATTATAAAATTTAAAAATAATAACATATTAGTTTATTGTAACTGACCCGAGACATCGCTCGGGCAAAAAAAACTAGTTTTCATTTTAAATTGAATCTTTATACCTCCACCAGGCTCCCCGCTCCAGTCACATATTAGGATACCTTTTTATATTGCCTCGTGTGTGATCCAAGAAAACCTTGCAACTAGACCATACATAATCTATAAAAGTGATAGAACCTTTTATATATGTTTATATTGGGAATAAATGATATTAAAAATCATTACGGATCACATGTAACTTTCAAATCAAAGAATATTTAGAAGTTGGGGACCAATTCATCTATACAAGGAGCATTTTTAATGAATTTTGAAATACATTTGTATTCCATTTTGGTTAATATTAAAAAATTCGTATACTAAAGGACATGGTGGTTTCTACACATTTGTACGAGTGAATTCATCATACCATGTGCATGGTATACCCAAGGTTATTTTTTGCTCATTTGCTCATTTGAGACCTCCAAATGAGATAGTGAGAGCTCCAAATGAGCAAAAAAAATAGCCTTGGGTGCACCATGCTTATGATACACTCGAGTGTATGATAAAGATTGTTCATTTGTACCAGCCAATTTCTCATCCCATATATGCAATATATATCATCTGTCTTAACTTCTGGTGAGATAAATAAGACAATTTTACATTAGACGTCTTTTTTTCTTCAATAAGAACTTTTGCGTTTTCCATGTTTAAAGAATCTTCAACTTTATAGATCAAATTTTTCAGGTTCATGTTTCATCAATTTGTAAAAACAGAACGCCTCCTCTCCCTTTTTTCTCTCTTCCCTCTCCTCTCCCACAAAACCCTAATTTTCAACCTAGGGGCTACCGCCACCCTTTTGGGCGGTGGTAAGCCCCTTTTCTCCTTTTGTTACTAGTTTTTTATGTTAATGTTTCTAATAAACTTCAGTCTCTCTTTAATGGAGAGTTTTTCTACCCATTTATTGGGTTATATCTACCCATATATTGGGTTTTATCTCTCTCCATGTGAGAATTTGGAGACTTTATTTTTGGGTTTTTGTGTAATTCAAGAGGTTGATTTGTTGATTGAAATTTGTGCGGGGTTGCAACAGATGTCAGTACTTCGTTTACAATCACTTGAATAGGATCCAGTTCTACTTCAAAACTACAAAAGATCGATAAACCCCCTTGCAGAAGGCTGCATCAGACAGCGATGTGAAAGACGAGGGTTTTCAGAAGTGTTAGATCTACTCAACGATCGTGGTTTTGTCATATTAGAATTGTATTTATTTCATTTTGATATGTATTTGTTTAGTTTTGACTTCTATTGTAGATGTCGTATGACTTTGAATCAATGAATTAATTTTTAATTTAAAAAAAAAAAGAATCTTCAACTTTATAAAACTTGCTTTCAAACCACATTGGCTAGCTTTCTATCTCATTTTGGAATCCTTAGCACATTCTTAATTTCTTATCTTTCTAGTACACACACACCATCTCTTATGCTCTAGAGTCTAGCCTCTAGTATATTTCTTTCCATTGTTGTAGACTTGTTTCTTACCATAAGTATAAGTGTATAAGTTATAACCATACAATTCTTGATAAATGATGGCATGATGCTATAGTGGCTTTGTTTGCGGACTGATCCCCAGGGGGTGTAGTGGCTCATTCAA